>CAUYON010129891.1:0-15706 GCA_963573935.1 Arctocebus calabarensis | reverse complement strand
GTGGAGGTTTGCACTGGTCATTGTGGAGGATAGGTCTGAGAATATCCTGGAGAGCTGGCTTAGTTATAGCAAATTTCTTCAGCATGTGGATGTTGTTGAAGTATTTAATTTCTCCATCATAAATGAAACTCAGTTTAGCTGGATGCGGGATCCTGGGTTGAAAGTTCTTTTGTTTTAGGAGATTAAAAGTCAATGATCATTCTCTTCTAGCTTGAAAGGTTTGATCAGAGAGATCTGCAGTTATTCTAATATTCTTTCCTTTGTAGTTAATGGATTTCTTACATCTGGCTGCTTTCAGAATTTTCTCCTTCATATTAACTTTAGTGAACTTAATTATAATGTGCCTGGGGGATGTCTTATTTGGGTTGGGTCATGCTGGGGTTCTTAAATTGTCTGCTATCTGAATTTCAGAATCTCTTGGCATGTCTGGAAAGTTCTCTTTCATAATTTCATAAAGAAGAGACTCTGTGCCTTGTGATGTCATTTCATCATTTTTTTCAGGTATCCCTATAAGGTGATATTGGTTTTCTTTAAGTTATCCCAGAGCTGTCTGAGAGAATGATCTGTTTTTACCTTCCATTTCTCTTCTTCTTTGGAAGTTTGGGAGTGTTTAAAAGCTTTGTCTTCCATGTCAGAAATCCTTTCTTCTGCTTGCTCCATTCTGTTACTGAGGGATTCTACTGTATTTCTTAGATCTTTGAGGGCTGCAACTTCTTGTCTCAATGTGTCAATATCTTTGGTCATTTTGTCTTTGAATTCGTTGAATTCCTGAGATATCTTTTGAGTCATCTTTTGGATTGTTGCTTGAAATTCTAATTCCATCTTTTCCTCCATTCTGCTGATCTTATTTGCTATCCAGACTCTGAATTTGATTTCTGACATCTCAGCCATTTGCTTATGCTAGGGATCTTGTGCTATATCTACCTTGTTGTTCCTTGGGGAGGTGATCTACTCTGATTATTCATATTGCCGGAGTTTTTCTATTGATTCCGCCTCATGATTATTTTTCACTGTTGCCTATGATTGTCCTCAGAGTTGGCGAGGTGTCTCTCCCAGATCAGACCTCAGCAGGATCACTCTGTTGTTGCTGGATCTTTGTAGGGAGTAACCCTGTGTAGTTCCTCTGGGACTGCCCCACCCAGGGAGTTCTGGCTTTGGGGGCAGCTCTGGATTGTGGCACACCTGGATCAAGTATCAGGGCATAGAATAGGGCACCCAAGTGGCCTTTGCAAAGGGAGCCCATGCCTTCAGCAGTCTCTGCCTGGGAGGAGGGCTCTGGAGGGAGGGCACTGGTCATGCAGCTTCCTGAGTCCCTGGCCAGATGGGCAGGGCCGGTGTAGAGGCAGAGAAGGTAGTTGAGGAGGCAGTTTGTGTGGCTTCTGGAGTTCTTGGCCCAGGCAGGCAGGCGGAGGCCTGGCAGTTTCCTGGCAGAGTCCCTGGCTGGTGTGGGCGGCAGTCTGAGGCCTAGCATGGGGTACCCAGTGGAGTCCCTGGCTATAGCAGGCCAGGCAGCAAGTTGAGGCCTGGTGGAGTCCCTGGCTGCTGCAAGTGGAGAGCCGAGTCCTGAGGGGCGCATATGAGAGCCATGGGGGGATCCCGGCAGGCAGCAGGCCGAGGCCAGCTGGGAGGCAGATCAGTGCTGCACAGGAGTCCTCGTGGAGTTCCTGGCTGCTGCTGGTGTGGGCCAAGGCCCAGTGGGGGTCCCAGTGGA
Organism: Arctocebus calabarensis; assembly: GCA_963573935.1. Lineage (NCBI taxonomy): Eukaryota > Metazoa > Chordata > Mammalia > Primates > Lorisidae > Arctocebus > Arctocebus calabarensis. Next base: position 13,995 of record CAUYON010129891.1, on the reverse strand, counting down.
GTTCCTGGCCACTGCAGGCTGCGGGCCAAGGCCTGGTGGGCCATGGATCAGAGCCACATGGGGTTCCCGCAGCATCCCTGGCCTGGGGGCTGGCAGGGGCTCAGTGGGGCCCCAGAGTCTCTTACCTGGTGGACCTGTCTGTTCTGGCAGATAGGGAGAGTGGGCTCTGTTCATGTCCCCCTTCCTCAGTTTCAGCAGAGGTCAGGCTTCTGGTGTGTCAGGTAAGGGGGAAAGGGTGTCCTGGAAGTTCAGAATGGCAGAAAACTTTAGTTCAGTTTTTCTGCCTGAAGCTTGTTTTCTGGAAGTCGCAGCTTGCCTCAGAGGTGACCTGCAGTTATAACTTCTCTCTCTCTCCCTTGGCTGGGCTCCCAGTCTTCAGATCAACTGGGCAGTTTCTGGAGGTTATCTTTCCTTTTGGACAGGAGCCTCTGTAGGAAGCTGCTTCCAGTCGGCCATTTTGCCTCTCCCTCTAACCAAACTTTTATATATGAGAGAACAGATAAATTTTATGAAGAACAGGACAGGATCAGCAACATAAAATATTGAAAAACAATTTCTGTTAGAAGGCAGCATTTCTGTGTGATATGTATCATGAAATAAAAACAACTTGAATATTTCTTTGCATGGTAAAATTAAGTCTGTATATGACATGTGCCAAAAAAAAAAAAAAAAAAAACAATCATTTTTTAAAAAGCTATCTTTTCTCAAACACTTCTTCAAAAGGAAATTTCAGGTGAACATTTTCCCCAGTTAGCAAAGGTCACCAATGAGCAGGATGATATTTGCAAATCACTTAAAAATACACAGCTGTTACAGACCTAATATTAATTGGAGAATACAATGAAATTTTCACTGACTTTGAGAATCATGACACCACATTCAAATTAGCATTTCAGCCTCACCTAGTTGATATCACCAAAGGCAGCTGAAGAATTATAGGTGGAAGTGATTGAGCTCTCAGTAGATGACATTTTAAAGTCATTTGTACTACGACAGATCTAATTGAAATGTAGACAAAATACAGTAGAATAGCCACGCCTTTATCAATGTGCCCAAAATTGTTCTCTTGCTTTTCAACCACTTATGTCTGCAAATCTACATTGTCTTACCTAACTCAGATCAAGATTGCCTTAAGGTCACAAATGACTGCTACCCTTCTAGAGGAATGACTGAAACTGCCGACCTCTGACCTCCAGGCTGCAACCAAATATTCAAATGCTTTCCCACAAAAAACAGACACAACACAGTCATTAAAAGGTGAGTTAACTTTAGAATTTACCGATGGTGTTCAGTTTTTAAAATTATTAAGCACATAGTAGTTATATTTTTACAAAATAATGTAGATTTTTAAAGTATATCTAATTGGAGTTTTTTGAATGCAGCTTTACTTGTTTACAGCTAAACGAATGTGGCCTTCCAACAGGAAAAGGTTCTCCACCTCCGATGTAGGTTGTACCCCCAAAGGAGCTCATAGACTTGTGAATAATGGATTTCCGTGAAGCAGGGTATGTCAAACCGGAGAAAGGATATGACCCAGCACATAGCATGAAGAATGCACTTTGGAAGCAGAGAAGAAAGAGAAGGCTGTTTTCTGGCTGCGAGAGGCTTCACAATGGATAAAAGAGGAGCTGGACCTTGTTTGGAAGGAGAGATGGAGAGGATATTCTAAGGAAAAAGAACAGCATGAGTGCAGAAGCAGAATGGCCTGCTGTGGAGTGGCAAATTGTCCATTGCGTGTGGTCCATCAAATGTACAGAATGGGAAGTGGACTAGTAGACCAGGATTGATTTGTGATTACTTTCCTATGGGATTTCGAAGTACTCAGAATTACATTAAAGGCAGATCTTTTATAGGAAACCATTAAACGAAGCCATACTTAAGGTATAGATGTACTTTTTAGTTGGTAGAAGAAATTCAGTATGAATCTTCCCTGAGGAGTGCAGGAAGTATTGATAGGAATTTAGAGTTTAGAAATAGAATCACTTTCTTAAATTATGATTTCTTAATAATCCTTTCATAAATTATTAGTTATGACCAACTAAATGTGGACCTGGACATTTGCTAAACTATTTTCAGTATATGATTTGCAAGTTTTGACTATAATAACAGTGATAAAAATAACAGCAAGAGTAATAATAATAATAATACTATGTAACATTAATTGACAGCTTTTTATGTGGTGGGAACTATTGAAAAATCTTTTAATTTCACTAGCATATTTAGTCCTATGATTATGAGGCAGATACGATTATGTATACCAGGAAACATCTGTAAACCAGTGAAAACACCACACCAGTAATAATGGTGGACTCTTTTATTTTCTTCATATGTACAATAGGCTTCATCTGCCTCTTAGTTTTCTTATATGCTTTTCTTTCCCTAATTTTATGCTGTAGGAGAGACAGAGACAAAAATGTAAAAGAAACACAAAGAGAGTGTGTGTGTATAACTGGGAAGATCTTTAGGAAATCATTATCCCTAACTGATTGCAGGTTGAGTTTTGTTTGCTTTTGAAACTCGTTTAGAGAGAAGAAATAAAAACCATTCTATCACATAAGAATGCCGTTCTATCTTGTTGATTTTGCCTAGTTTGAAACTGGTGTGTGCTAAATTAAGGATTCTGAAAAATGCACTGGATTTCAGGCAAGCGGGGTTTTTGTCTTCTTCCCGCCTATGAAGTCAGACTCAAAGTAAGCACCATGGTGTCTGTTGAGCACCCTTCTCATTCACCACGTTTGCTCAAAATCAGGTGCCAACTCAAGGTAGTCACTAATCTTCCACTTTCCACATTTAGCTCATGGCGAGAAACAAAGAATGGACATTTGAGACTCTCAAACAACTCTCAGGAAAATGTCAATGGACAGTCTATTAACATTGGAATTAATTCCACAGGGAGGTGATGGCAGAATAGTCTATTTTGACTTAGATTCAAAAAATAAGAAAACAAAACCAAAGAAAAAATCCTTGCAGAAGCAGAGGTTTGATTAAAGTTCCTTTTAAAAATCCTTAGCAACTATGAGTCTAAGATTTTCATAAAATGAGAGGATAGGAATTATGTGTAATTTTCTCATCTGAACTAGTCTCCTTTGGCTCACTCCTTTCCAAATTTTAGCTACTTAGAATGTTGGCCAAATCCTGCAGTGAACATCTCTTTTGAACAATCAGAATGAGAAAACCACAGAGACACAGTCCTTTAAAATTATGCAACAACAAATCCAGAGTAATCAGAGGAAGCTCTTGACAGATTAAGTTATATCTAATGTGCAATTTAAGACATGCCACTAGTAATTGATTTTCTTCCTAGGATAATTTGAGGACAAAGGCTTATTTGACTAAAATACAACAGCAGGTCACTATCTAACATTAATGTAAAGCAGGACTACTGGAGACCTTTCTGATATAACTGACCTATTTTTTTCTTTTTATCACCACTGTACTGCCCCCTTCATTTTAGGACCTGTCAGTCTCTTTTGCAGTTCTGAGTTTAAATTCCTGTTTCCACTGTTAGACTGTGAATTTCGTGAGAGAAGGAATCTCTTCTTATTTATCCACATAAAAGGTATTCTTAATATCATCTGTCACAGTGTCTGGTCCGTGGTAGCCTGTCAAACGATGCTGAATAATGGAATGTATCCACGGTGAGAATAATTAATATGCATTAGTAGTTAGAAGTCCTGGATTCTAGTTCAACCTCTGTCATTCATTATGTCTATTTTTGAACCGTTGATTTAATGTTTCTTCAAGTTCTATTGAAATTTTCTTCCAGCAAACGTTTATTCTGTAACAGAGATTCACAGCCTTCCATGAAATGTGAAGCATGAAGCACATGTTTTAAATGAATAATTCAAGTTTTGGTATCTGATCACCATGTGTTGGAAACCTATCTTATACTCTTTTTTTTTTTTCTCACAATGCCAAGGATTTCAATTACACTCCTTTCTGGTTTATTTTGTCTATTTTCCACCAATTCTTAGAGGGAGGAAGAAAACAGTCACTGTGTTAAAGATATTCAAGGTCAGAGAACTTTGTTCTTAATGCTGGCTGCCGGGGTTTCATTTCTGAGTTCAGTTTCCATGCCAGCCTAAAATAGCAAACTAGTGCCTTTTCTTGAGCATGTTATAGTTCTACTACAAATTTATGACAGTGAAGAGAAGACAAATGCAGTTGGATTTTCTGAGAAATTTCCCGGCTACAGGTTTATTATTGGGTGGCATCTACTTGTTTTTAAAACCGTCTAGATTGTTACAATTGTATATAGATGACAATTGCCCTAAATTTTCTCCAGGCTTCTGCAAGGCTTACCTAATTGCTGATGGGGTAATTGCAAGATCGTCTCTTGATGGGCACCAGAGAAGGAAGTGTGTGTACCTTACTCAGAATTTCAGGCTCTCCCTCCTGCAGAGAAGGGAGGAAGGCGGGAGGAGAGTGTTAGGGAGAGAGGAACAGGGGAGGAGCTTGTGTAATGACTGGAAAAATCATTGAAGAGGTTACAAACAATTTCAGGGTACTGAGGTAACTGCTTTATCTGAGATGGTGGGGGAAAACCCCCATAAATCTAATATCTCTCCTTGTTTTAGTAGAGGTGATTGTATTTTTTTTCTACATTTTAAAGAAGATGGATGTCAAAATAAAAGCAATGAGATACAGTATTTTCTTTCCTACTTCATCAACTAAGAATCAACTATCCAGATGAGTTTATTCAGAATTTTTGTTAGTTGTCATTTTACAATTTCTTTTTCTCCTTAATTTTAAGAGAGTGAGGTCTCTCAACCACTTGAGAGATCCCACAACCCCCTGAAATGAGATCCCACAACCCCCTGAAATGAGTTTAGAGGTCTCTGATCTGGGGGAGCACTGGTGGTCTACAGTCTAAAATCTGAAGGATAGTGGAAGGAGTTTTCAAAATGAGGGAGAGCAGAGGAGGAGATATTAAGATGTTTTGTTAGAAGAGAGTCTAGTTAGGGGATTTCAAAGCCAGCTTCTTGATAGTTTTCCACAAAGTCTCATAGCCTGGAAAGAATAAGCCTTTCAATCCTCACCTCTTCCAGTGTGCTTGCCTGTCTGTGTGTGTATGTCTGTGTGTGCATTGCGTATGTGTGGATACTCAATAGCTAAACAATTAGACAAACAAAAAGACCAAAACACAAAGTCCCCGTTTCCCAGCTCTCTTAGACATTTTCCCCACAGGCAATCCCATGTGCAACCTTTGCTTTGTCACTTTGGGGCAGCTTGGCCTGTGTAAGACAATAGACATACAAGATAATAACCGGGCAGTTGCTCTGCGGCCTTGCCCTTTCTCAGGATTAACTGTTACACCAATAAGCAGAACAGGGTTTTTCCATCACTGGCCTTTGCCGTTCCTGGGTGCCAGATGGCATTATATCCATGAAAAAAAAATGCTGCAAGTTATAATGTTGACCAGGCACTGTTACTTCCACTTGATCACACTGTTTGGGGCTCTCTTTGATGTACAAAACACTCCTAAGATAATGAAATGCGTTGGCAGCTGGCTAATGGCTGGGAAAGTGCAAACCCGGCACTGAACCCTTCCCGCCAGACTATTGAATGGCTAGGTAACGTCAGGCCGAGCTGCAGACGGGCAGAGAGGCTTGTTGCCAGGCAGGCTCGGGACTCCTGGGCAAGCGGCTGTGGCGGGGCTGGTATTTTTCTCTTCAATAGAAAGTGGTCTGTGCCCGCTGCAAATGAGACATAAATCCATCAAGGACAAGCTCAGGCTTATTTTGAGCTGGCTTCTGGAATTTGCATAAGAGCCTTGTGCACACAGGTAAACAAAGACTTCCTGGAACTACTGATGTGGAGGTGATCTGAGAACTGTGAACAACGTAGGGGCCTCATCTTTATGCAAAAAAAGGAAAAGAAAGAGTCTCCTGAATTAAATTTGACTTTGCTACCGCTGACATTCTCCCTGGCCTGATTCACTGGGAAAGTGGAGCGTGTATAATTGGATAGGGGGGCATTCCCTCACCCCTCTCTTTCTTGCCACTACAGACCAACTCTATGGAGATACACCTAGGCTGTCAGCCCCTTCGCGGGGGTCTCTCTGCGCTCACACGCCCATCTACCTCCCACAACTCCACTCTGATCCAGTTGACTGCTGGGCACTGAAAGTGCATCAGCCGTCTAGACAGCCCCCTGCCCCAGTCTGGTAGATATCTCTGCTTCCATGGCCTCCTTGTTGTCCAGTTCGCCTTTATCTGTGTCAGAATACAAATGTGGGCCAGGAAGTCTGCTTTTAGTTGAGGAGTCAGCAAACCAGAGCCCTGCCACCTGTTTCTGTATAGCCAACATGCCAAGGAGAGTTTTTCCACTTTTATTTATTTTATTTATTTATTTTTTTAAAAGCCACTCAAATTTACCAGTGGGGGGGGGGGGGTGTAGCAACTTCAGGGACACTAATGGTAATAAGTTCTGATAACCCGCTATCCTGAGACCAGCCTTCATTTTTAGTTATTTATTTTTTCTTTTTGTTTTGTTTTTATTTTTATTTTTTTCCAGTCTTCATTTTTCAATGATGGAAGGAAAATCAAACCACATAATTATTTGTGACGCATGATAATTCTGTGACATTCAAACACCAGTGTCCATTCGTAAAGAGTTATTGGAACCCTACGACACCAGCTCATTTATGTATTTTTTATGCTGCTTTTGGGTCAACAGTGGAGTTGGGTAGTTGCTTCAGAGGCTGGTCGGCCTGCAAAATGTGAAGTATTTACTCTCGGGACCTTTAGAGAAAGTGTTCAAACTGATCTATGCTTTTTGCAGAGCTGAATATATCCTTTTTGAACATTTCTAAATGGTCAAGTCTGAGGATAAGTTTAGCTGGGTGAGACATTCACCACAATTCCAGTCTTTCCATCACTGTTGTCCAAGAAAAGTTGTTATTGCTACCGGCTACTGTTGAGCTTAGAATGGACCAATCATTGAAATTCTTTCTAAAGCTTGTACTGTACTTGTCTATGGTCAACTCCTATGTTGGCTTTCAGAGAAATACTTCAGGTTTGAAATGTCTCAAGGGTGTCTGTTCAGCCTGAGTGAAAAGTAAGGGGCAAAAGGGGAGATCTGATAATGCTCCTTATTGTGACATTTTCACTTTCCAGACTCCCTCTGACAAGCAGTGTTGGGTTCGCAGTCCAAGGTTGTGAGCTTCTTTGAGCCAACAGAAATGAATCTACCTCCCCACACCGGGTGCCCATGTTTCTGTCCTGAGCTCTGCCTTCGTTAATTCCAACAGTGTCTTTTTCACAAGGGGTCACTGAGCACATCTTTGCTTCGTTCTCCTGTTTGTTGGGGACTACTGGGCCTATGATCCATAACTTCCTACCTATCCCACTTCTTCTGGTGCTGATACCGTCGTTTTGGACTCAGCCTTTCACAAGATTGTTCCCTGCAGCAATTCTGGGTTTATTAAATAAGGAATCTTTCTTCATCAAAAGTTAATAGTGGGGCATCATGGCTCACCTCTGTAATCCCAGCACTCCGGGAGGCTGAGGCAGGTGGGTTGCTTGAGGCCAGGAGTTGGAGACCAGCCAGAGCAAGAACAAGACCCTGCTTCTAAAAAAATAGAAAAACGAGTTGGGTATAGCGGTGGGTGCCTGTAGTCTGTCTGCAGTCCAGGAGGCTGAGGTGAGAGGATCACTCGATCCCAGGAGTTTGAAGTTGCTGTGATCTATGATGATGCCACAGCTCTCTACCGAGAATGACAGAGTTAGACTCTGTCCCCAAATAAACAAACCAATAAATAAAAGTTAACAGCAGTTGGCTCTGCATGGTGGATTATGGGTTCCCCTATCTCTTCTAAGGGGAACATATACTTCTTTTACATCAAAGAGGAAAAAAGTTTACAAAAAAGATGCTAAAAATACTACTATAGTCCTAATCTCTGCTTACTGATACGTGTCTATTTCCTTCTTCCTGCCGGGTGTGGTGCTAGGAGCCTAGAGTCTCAACTCCTTGGGAGGTTGAGGAAAGAGGATCTTTTGAGACCAAGAGTTCAATACCAGCCTGAACAATACAGCAAGACCCCACCTTAAAAAGAAAAAAATAATAATAATAAAATAAATCCCTTCTTCTCTTCCCTTTCTTATTGAGGAATTCCCGATAAGTGCAGATAGTAATTAAATCAAGGAAACGAGGTAAATAAACTGTCTAATATTACTCCATTAAAAAAACATATGTTTGTGTGAGAGAGAGAAAGTATTTAAGAGGGTATCGTATTTGCATTAAAAGAACCTGATCTTCTGTTTTCTGTTCTGGCAAGCAGTAAGGACAAGCAAAAAGCTTAAGAAACATCCCCCCGCCACTACCTCCGACGCAAAATAAAAACCCTGAAATGACACTCAAAAAATCTTGAAAGGTAGTTATCTCTATAAGTAGATTGGAGGGTGATGGGTACTTTTACTTTATATTAACCTGGTTGGTTTGTTTTAGACTTTAACTGTGATTATATTTATAATGATAAAAATACTTGAAAATAATGAAAAAATTTCAGTCTCACCACAGACCTTTGCGTATCCATTTGTCCCACTCACATCTGTTATTAATCAGGTCCTGCTCCCACCCTCCCTCAGCAAGAAATCCTGCCTCTTAGCCCCTGTATCTCCCACCACGGAGCATTTGGAAAATGCCAGTGTTATATATAGCTCATCTGGGAAAAGAAGCTAAACTTCCTTTTTAGCTTCAGATTTGGGGGGTTCTGCATAGAAAAGCTTTTTCTACTCCAAGATTGTAAAAATAAAAAAAAATACTATTTTTTCCTAATGCTTTGTTATTTGTGCTTAATATTATACAGTTTCTAATACACTTAGAATTTATTCGTATATAAATTGTGAGGTAATAATCTGGTGTAGAATATTTTGACCCCGGCACTTTGTAATCAACACAAATTAAAGCTGACAAATGTAAGTCCACATGGTAAAGTAATTTATTAACTAGTTGCTTTCAAAAGAATAGAAGCTTTTTGAGACATTTTTACCTGTAATATTTGGCTTGATAAAAAAAAATGGTCATAGAAAAAAACTAAGAGTGGCAGAAGCGTCACCTGATAAGAGTTAATAAGGATCAAACAATTTGCTGTAAGCCGTGATGAGATTTACATGGAAAAAAATCTTGACCTTAATGAAAATAATTTAAAGATTAAAATTGAAATGGTAATAATTAAAATTTTTGAATTATGCTATAATAATAGCATATAATGTAGCAAATTGGCCAAAGGAAAAAAAATGAATTTAAGCTCAAATAATTTCTAAAGAAAAATTCATCAGTGTTGGTAAATTATGATTTTAAAAAATTGTGTGAGCTGGCTCAGTGCGTGTAGCTCAGCAGCTAGGGCGCTGGCCACATACACTGGAGCTGGTGTGTTCAAACCCAGTCGGGGCCTGCCAAACAACAATGACAACTACAACCAAAAAATAGCCCGAGTTGTGGTGGGCGCCTGTAGTCCCAGCAAGAATCGCATAAGCCCAAGAGTTTGAGGTTGCTGTGAGCTGCAACAGCAGCTGTGCTGTGAGTACTGCAACACTCTACTGGGGGTAGCGAAATGAGACTCTGTCTCAAAAATATATGTATATATATTGTGTGCGCTGGGCATGGTGGTAACAGATATAATCTCCAGCTACTAGCAAGGCTGAGGTTGAAGGTTCACTTAAGCCTAAGAGTTTGAGATCAGTCTGGGAACAAAATGGGACCTCATCTCAGACAAAAAAAAAAAAAAAAAATTTGTTTGCACTGGTAAAACCACAGCAAAAAAAGGAGACAAGTGTGGGTCCAAATCAATAGAGTCAATTCGTTCCTTTTTTGTGGTGATCACACTTTATTTTTCTCAACGAGTTACTTATTATTCTGACACCATTTATGGAGGCATTAATCAAACTTTCTCAAATGAATGAAATGAGCCTTTCTCATTTACTGAATTCACTTAGATTTATGTCTGGACTCTGTTTCTTTTCTGTGTTCTGCTTAACTAATATGCACAGTTTTTAATTATTGTAGATTTCGAGTAGCATTGATAATAAGGTGAGCTTGAAATGCTACTTCCCCTCTGTTAGAATTATTTTTCAACATTTTATTAGCTGTTCTCTCACATTTACTGTCCCAGGGAACTTTAGCTTTAGTTAGTTAAACAGACTAGATTTTTAATAAATCATTGACAAGCTGCATGTTATGGACATCGAAGTTTCAATCTCCTACCTTGAAATATATTTTTTTAATATCTTGGTTTGATATTGTATAAGATATGGTTATGGAGATATGTGTGCATATTTCTCCAGGTTTGTTTTTTAGCTTTTAAAAAATCAAATTTATGGGCTCGGCGCCTGTGGCTCAACGGGCTAAGGCGCCAGCCACGTACACCTGAGCTGGCGGGTTCAAATCCAGCCCCCAGGCCGCCAAACAATGATGGCTGCAACCAAAAAATGGCTGGGCGTTGTGGCGGGCGCCTGTAGTCCCAGCGACTTGGGAGGCAGAGGCAGGAGACTTGCTTTAGCCCAGGAATTGGAGGTTGCAGTGAGCTGTGATGCCATAGCACTCTATCCAAGGTGACAGCTTGAGGCTCTGTCTCAAAAAAAAAAATCAAATTTATGTATTTTAGTTTTGGTTTCAGATCCTGTTCTTAATTTGAGTTCTTTATGATCCTTTGCTGTTCATTCATTTTGAAGATAGTTCTAGTCAGTGTATTATGTTTTGCCTATTATCTGTTTCCAAAAATGATTAGGCCTGAGAACTTTCATACTCCAGCTGCTCCAATATGATATAATTTTGGCACCTGTTTGGAGGTAAAATGGCAAAGATTTTTTTTTCCTCTGAAATGCATTATATACTCTGAGTGTGATGAAGGGCCAAGATGTTTAAATGACCTTACTAGTGGGATTTCCCCATGTCTTCTTTCTCTTTTCCAAAGAATAGGAATCTATTATTTATCCTGTCCTTTGCTGTGTCCTCTAAGTTCTTGGATGAAATTCACGAGGCGCTTTTAGAGTCTACCTCCCCGTTTGATGATAGTTGATGATTTGAATTTGCATTTTAATGCGTTTCCTAAGGGAAGAGCCTTAACCTTCACAAAATTTTACTTTGTGAATTTGATATGAGACAATGACCAATTCTTGGAACTACTGTCTTGCTTATCACTTGTTTATGGTTTGTTTTTGGATTAATCACATGACCTTTGGTTTCCTGTGGTTTTCTTTTTGTTGTTGTTGCTGTTTTCACACTACCTTTTATATACAAGTCATATTTTATCAAAGCAGAACTTTGTTCTAAGTTTCAGTTCTATCTTCAGTGTATAAAAGACTGCCTGGCACATAGTAAGCCCCCAGTAAATACTTTTGATTGACTGACTTGTGTGTCTTTGTTTCCAAACATAATTTTTGAAGAATGCCTGATTATCTAAATTAGCTATTGTTCTGCCCCATGCCGTAAGAGCATATCTGACACAAAGCCTCTTACTTTTCTTCTTCCAAAACTCTGATTTTGGTGCCTTCCTCTACATAATGTTAAGGATCAACTCTGTTCATTCATCTGTGAGCCCCCTCTCTCTCTTTCTCTCTCTTCACCTCATGTCCATATCCTTTAAACATCAAATTTGCTGATTCTTTCACTTCCCTCTTGTTCTTTCTCACTTAGCTTTTACAATTGCCTCTAATTATTACCCCTTCCTTCCAGGGGCTCTTCCTACTCTCCTACCTTGGCAAAATCTGTTTTAACATTGCTTCTAGCACATTCATTCTTTAACACATCTAACCTTGTCACTGTTGTGATTTCTTCTCACCTGCTTTGTATATTTTTTCCAGAGTGTGCAAGGCTGCAGCTATCATTTCCAGTTTTGTCTGTATCCTGCCACACACATTATATTTTCCAGCTAAGATGGTGTGTTGTCAATCCCTGGACATACCCTTTGATACCTGTGCCACTGTCTCTATTCCTGCTGTGGGCTTCAGCCATGGGCACTGCCTCTCAGTTGACTATCCTCCACGATCTCTTCTACTATGGTCTTTGCCAGCACCATCCTCCTCAGCTCGCCTCCCAGCTGCACTTGGCTGCATAATTATCACTCATCCTCCAGATCTCACTCCTAAATCATTTCTCAGGGACACCTCCATGATCCGTCACTCTCATTTCCTACCTTTGTGCTAGGTCAAATAGTAGGTCACTCTTACAGCAGTGCACAGATCATAATCACACGTCTATTTATGAGATCGTTTGATTAAGGATGGTCTCCCCTAGTTTACTCAAACTCTGTGAATGAAGAGATGTGGACCACTTTGCCCACCATTGTATTCCCTGTACCCAACACAGAAGGAAACTCTAAATACCTAATGGATCAAAGTCTTAAAAGCCTTGTCCATGATCCCTTCCTCATATCCTCTCAGAAACTGTCCAAGAATCCCAATTTTGAATTCATCTCTCTCTTTCCTTCAGTTTCATCATACTTACCTCTTCCTCAGTGGATGATCAGCTTCTAGAGACTAGTTAAGTGAGGAAAATGGTCAGCATTGTGCTTAAATATGAGCACTTACTTAAGGCTTTGTTCACGAGAGTAAGTAATAAAAGTTTGCAAACATTGAAATCTTGGTTAAATTTGAGATGTTCAGAGTGTTATATCACACTTTAGTTATACCAAAGTTTGGATCAGAAGCCCATCTGGAACAGTATCCTTTAATTATACTCGAATCTTAGCCAGTCAATTCACAAATGTGTGAGGGTGTTCATTAGGGAGAACGAGATGGAATGTGTGGTGAATTCAGAGGGAATCCACATCTACAAAGAGAAACCCACACTCTGGTGCTGGTGTAAGAAGATGATATCACCTAACTCAATAATCTTGTTAATAAATTCTAGCAGATAGGAACCAGGAAATGGAAGGAAATAATGATTAACTAATCTATGTTTATTCTGTCTAGTGAACTCTACCTGGGAACATAAAACCTCATGGAAAGATTTGGCCTTTGTTTATTTAAACCTGCTCTCACAACGGAAAGGTAATGCATGAGTTTTACCAAGGCTGCAGGCTGATTGCTCTTAATTTTACTCAACACAAGAGCAAATTGTCCTTCAACCTTGTTTTTATAGGTTTCCATTTGGACTAATACATAGTCTATTTCACAAAGCAGTGTTCAAAAGATGATATAGCACTAATAGCTTTACACTGTCACAAAGGGTCTGGAAAATTTCCTGGGAACTATGTGTTGATTTGAAGTCACAGGGAAGAACTTGGGAAGAAATAGGATAAGCTCTGGTTATGCTCTATCCTGGAGCTGCCAAGAAAGTTGTTATTAATGGGATCTCACAGGGAATTTTCTTATCTTAACCATAAGAAGGGAACTGGGGATAGGTTTTATTTAATGATAACAGAAGAGAGACTCATTTATCCTTCTTGCTGTTGAAGAATGCAAGAGAACTCCTAAGAGAGATAATTCATTTGAGAGTTAGACAAAGTATTTTCCTGATCTCTGAAGGTGCTCAGGTACAATTGACTCAATTTGATGCGACAGCACCAAGGAACGAAACCTGTTTCTTGATTGTTTTGTTGAAAAAAGAGGGACTTCCTGAAGGTAGAAGTATACTTCTCTGCCTAAAGGTAAGGGCTTGAGGAAGGAAGAGTCAAAGTCCACGCTCTAGAAGAAAAGTCATGGTATTTGGGATTTTGAGAAACCACTTAGTGTCAGAATCTGTAGATTTTGTCAGGTTCTAGGAATTTTGTTCTTGTCCTTTTTTGTTATTGTGGTCACTGTATGTCCCTATCATACATACAAGCAAAATGCTTAAAATGAGAATCATTTGGGAATAGACATGGTGAATTAGTTCATCTACTCAACCAGTTTTCTTTTCTTTGTCTTTCTCTCTTTCTTTCTTTCTTTCTTTCTTTCTTTCTTTCTTTCTTTCTTTCTTTCTTTCTTTCTTTCTTTCTTTCTTTCTTTCTTTCTTTCCTTTCTTTCTTTCTTTCTTTCTTTCTTTCTTTCTTTCTTTCTTTCTTTCTTTCTT
>CAUYON010129889.1:0-50141 GCA_963573935.1 Arctocebus calabarensis | reverse complement strand
GTACATTAGTGCAATCAAGGGGTACAATGTGCTGGTTTCATATACGATCTGAAATGTTTTCATCAAACTGTTTAACATACCCTTCATGGCATTTTCTTAGTTATTGTATGAAGACATTTGTATTCTGCATTTAGTAAGTTTCACCTGTACCCTTCTAAGATGCACCATAGGTGTGGCCCCACCAATTACTCTCCCTCCACCCAAACTCTCCCCTCCCCTCCCTTCCCATATTCTTGTGCTATATTTGGGTTATAGCCTTCATATGAAACCTTTAAATTAGCTTCATAGTAGGGCTGAGTACATTGGATACTTTTTCTTCTATTCTTGAGATACTTTGCTAAGAAGAATATGTTCCAGCTCCAGCCAGGTAAACATGAAAGAGATGAAGTCTCCATCTTTCTTTAAGGCTGCGTAGTATTCCATGGTATACATGTACCATGATTTATTTATCCATTCGTGGGTTGATGGGCACTTGGGCTTCTTCCATGACTTAGCAATTATGAATTGGGCTGCAATAAACATTCTGATACGGAAGTCTTTGTTTTAATGTGATTTTTGGTCTTCTGGGTATACACCTAGTAAAGGAATTATAGGATCAAATGGCAGGTCAATTTTTAGATCTTTAAGTATTCTCCAAATGTCTTTCCAAAAGGAACATATTCCCACCAGCAGTGTAGAAGTTGAGAAGAGTCACACTATGCCACCCTTGATAGAGTGCCATAGCATCACAGCTCACAACAACCTCAAACTTTTGGGCTTAAGCAATTCTCTTGCCTTAGCCTCCCAAGTAGCTGGGACTACAGGTACCCGCCACAATGCCTGGCCATTTCTTGTTGTAGTTGATATTGTTGTCTAGCTGTCCCAGGCTGACTTTGAACCTGCCACCCTCAGTGTATGTAGCTGGCACCATAACCACTGTACTATGGGCAGTGAGCCAATTTAATAATGTTTTTCTCTGGTATTGTGGGCTGTAGTTGTTGCCTACTATTTTCAGAATACACGGGATACTTGCTTTTCTATTCTTGAGATACTTTACTTAGGAGAATGTCCTCCAAATCCATTCTTATAAATACTAAAGATGGAAAGTTTTCATCTTTTTATTTTATTTTCTATATTTTTGGAAAAGGTTAAGTAATGTAGGTACTAGTTCCTCTTTAAAGGTTTGGTAGAATTCTGATGTGAAGCCTTCTAGTGTTTTCTTTTTAGGAAGATTTTGTATAGTTGATGCTATTGCAGAACTTGATACAGGCCTGTTCAACATTTCCACTTCATTCTAAGTCCTGGAAGGTGGTGTGCTTCCAAGTATTGGTCAATTTCCTTCAGATTTTCATATTTCTGAGAATAATATTTCTTGTAATATTCATTAAGGATTTTTTGAATTTCTGAGGAGTCTGTTGTTATTTGTCTTTACCATTTCTGTTTGATGAAATTAGAGATTTTTCTCATTTTTTTCCTGGTTAGGTTAGCCAAAGGTTTATTTAGTTTATTGACCTTTTTAAAAAACCAACTTTTTGATTTATTGATTTGTTGTGTAATACTTTTGTTTTCAATTTCATATAATTTTGCTCCAATTTTGGTTATTTCTTTTCTTCTGCTGGGCATTGGAATGTTCTTCATTTTCCAGTTGTTTGAGATGTCCCATTAAGTTGTTAACTTCCTCTCTTTCCATTCTCTTGAGGAAGGCTTGAAGTGCTATAAATTTCTCTCTTAGGACTACCTTTGTGGTATCCCACAGGTTCTGGTAGTTCATGTCTTCATTATTGTTTTGTTCCAAAAATTTGATAATTTCCTTCTTAATCTTGTCTATGACCCATCTATCACTCATCATAAGGTTATTTAACTTCCATGTTTTTGTATGAGTGTGCAGATTCATGTTGTTACTGAGTTCAACTTTTATTCCATGATGGTATGAGAAGATGCAAGGAATAATTTCTATTCTTTTAAATTTGCTGAGGTTAGACTTGTGACCTAAGATGCGATCAATTTTTGAGTATGTTCCGTGGGCTGATGAGAAGAATGTGTATTCAGTTTTGTTAGGATGAAATGTTCTGTAGATGTCTATTAAATCCAAATGTTGAATGGTTAAGTTTAAATCTAAACTTTCTCTGCTTAGCTTCTTATTGGAGGATCTATCCAACACTGCCAAAGAAGTGTTAAAATCTCTGACTATTATGGAGCTGGAGGAAATCAAGTTGCTCATGTCTGTTAGAGTCTCTCTTATAAATTGAGGCACATTCTGGTTGGGTGCATAAATGTTAGTAATTGAAATCTTATCATGTTGAGTGTTACCCTTAACAAATATGAAGTGACCATCCTTATCTTTCCTTACTTTTGCTGGTTTAAAACCTATTGTATCTACGAATAAAATTGCAACATCTGCTTTTTTCTGATTTCCATTTGCCTGAAATATAGATGACCATCCCTTTACCCTGAGTCTATTTTTGTCTTTTAAGGTAAGATGAGATTCTTGGATGCAACAGATATCTGGTCTGAATTTTGTATCCAGTTAGCCAACCTGTGCCTCTTTAGAGGACAATTTAAGCCATTCACATTAATTGAGAGTATTGATAAGCCTGGTAGAATTTTGGGTATCAAGTTTTTTGAAAGTCTAGTGGACATTTTTAATACTTTTGCCACTGTGGAAGTTGGAATTTGGTCAAAAGTTTCTGAGTGAGTTTACTTTTATCGTGGAGGATTGCGCTGGTCATTATGGAGGATAGGTCTGAGAATATCCTGGAAAGCTCATTTAGTTATGGCAAAGTTCTTCAACATGTGAATGTCATTAAAGTATTTAATTTCTCCATCATAAATGAAACTCAGTATAGCTGGGTACAGGATCCTGGGTTGAAATTTATTTTGTTTTACGAGAATAAAAGTTGATGACCACCCTCTTCTAGCTTGAAAGTTTTCAGCAGAGAGATCTGCAGTCATTCCAATATTCTTCCCCTTGCAGGTTATGATTTTCTTAGGTCTAACTGCTTTCAGAATTTTCTCCTTCATATTAACTTTAGTGAAGTTAATTATGATGTGTCTGGGGGTTGTCTTATTTGAGTTGAGTCATGCCAGGATTCTGAAACTGTCTGCTCTCTGAATTGAAGAATCTCTTGGCATGTCTGGATAGTTCTCCTTCATAATCTCATGAAAAGGGGCCTCTGTGCTTTGGGAAGCAACTTCATCACCTTTAGGAATTCCTATAAGGTATTAGTTTTCTCCAAATTATCCAAGAGCTCTCTGAGAGAATGATCCATTTTTGCTCTCCATTTCTCTTCCTCTTTGAGCATTTGGGAGCATTCAAAAGCTTTGCCTTCAGTGTCAGGAA
Source organism: Arctocebus calabarensis (assembly GCA_963573935.1). Lineage (NCBI taxonomy): Eukaryota > Metazoa > Chordata > Mammalia > Primates > Lorisidae > Arctocebus > Arctocebus calabarensis. The sequence goes on along the minus strand of CAUYON010129889.1, from coordinate 46,822 downwards.
CGCTTTCTTCTCCTTGCTCCATTCTATTACTGATGGGTTCTACTGTATTTCTCAGATCTTTGAGGGCTGCAAATTCGTGTCTCAGTATGTCAAAATCTTTGGTGATTCTTTCTTTGAATTCATTGAATTCTTGAGACAACTTTTGAATTGCTCCTTGAATTTCTAATTCGAACTTTACCTCCACTCTTTTAATCTTATTTGCAATCCAAACTCTGAATTTGATTTTGACGAATGCCATTTGTCTATAAATGGGATCTTCAGTTGTATTCACGTATCATTCCTTGGAGGAGTTGATCTACTCTGCTTATTCATGTTACCAGAGTTTTTCCAATGATTCCGCCCCATGATTATTTTACACTGTTTGGCTAGATGAGTAGATAAGGTGAAGTTGGGTTGGGGGGCTCCTGGAGTAGTGATTAACCAGCCCTTTGCCCAAGAGCTTGGACTGGTGTCCGTACCTTTCCCCCTACAGCTTTGCTAAGGACCCATACAGTGCTATGGCCTGAGACACTGGGGACTTACTTGTTGTGGTGGGGCTAAGTGGCTCTGTCTTGTTTTCAGCTGGTCTCTGTCCTACCTTAGTCAATCAGTTACTCTGGGTTGAAGTCTCAGCTGTGGAGAAATACAAGCAATTAAGTCCTCCTACCACCCACGGGCAACAACTGGAAAAGGAAAATCAAACCTTCCCATACCCACACACCCAGGGTATCACTTTGGATAGTCCTCGGGTGACTTGTCCAGTCTGAGAGATCTGAATCAATTGTTCCAGTCAGCACCCAGTCTCAGGTGGGACAGTTCAAAAAGTCTCTGGCAACTAGATAGCAGGGGTCTTCTGGAGTATGACTCATTCTGGTGCTCTGTGGAGTCAGAAGAATGCCCTCCCCTGGCAAATGAATTAGTCTGGGAAGGTTGATGCCTCCTTCCCCACTTGTACCTCTGTCACACCTAGTCACTCGTAATCCTGAAGGGCTGTAACCCAGTTCCTGCCAATGAGCAGATGCTCTTCCAGGGGTTTGTACCTGCCTGAGTGACAGGGAGATCCATGTCCCCTTGGCCAGGCCTTCACATTCTGCCACCATCCGGCAGGGGACGCTGAGGCCTGACAACCTTGGGTGGTTAATGGAAGCTGGGGCAGTTCACTCAGTTCTAGCCCTGCCCCTGATTGGTGTTGCTGACATTTACATTTTGGCAGAATTTGTTTCTGTGCTGGCTATATTCCCTTGTGGATCAGGTGCTATTTGAGCTCACAGAAACTGCAACTCAGGCCCCGTCTGTGCTGCTGCCCAGAGCTGGTGTCTCTGTCTCTGCTGCAGTCTGTGTTGGGGCGGGTGCGGTTAGAGCTCACACTTGACTCTGAGAGTTCCAGCCTCTGCCTGCCTGCCTTTGTCTCAGCTATGATCCCCCTCGTCTCCATCTTTTTACATGGCTGAATAGTATTTTACAGTAAACTGTATTTAGATCATTTAAATTGAATGAATCATGGAATTAGTAAGGCTTAAGTTTCCATTTATATTTTCTTTCTGTTTATTCTTTTTAAAAATTTCTCTGTGTCTTTCTTTTTTTCTGGCAAATGGGTTAATTGAACCGATATACCAGCAAACAAATTTGGAACTCCTGTGCTTAAGAGAATTAGAAGTGTTTTCCCCCCAAAATAAATTAGTTTGACATAGTTTGAGAAGGCTTCTGTATGTCTTATAGATAGAAAGAACACTGTAAGGCTGCCTTTTGTTGGGAATGCAGCTGGGTCAATCTTTGCCATATAGAAAAGATTAACTGAGAGTCTGACACTATTTTAGGTCTGAAAAGAAAAACTCTGTATAGCTTTGCTCTTGTCAATCAACTTTGTTGTGAGCTGAGTTTTCAGGGAACCTTTGGAGAGTGAGGATTAGTTCCCCTTTGCCCCACTGTGTCATGGAGCATAAGAAGGTGCATCTGTTTGCCGGAGCCACCATGACAAAGTGCCCCAGCTCAGGTGGATCAAACAACAGAAGCTCATTTTCTTGCAGTTTTACAGACCCAAGAGTAAGGCCAAGGGGTCTTAGAGCTGGAGCCTTTGGGGACCTCTTTCTTGGCTTGCAGAGCCGTCTTCTCCCTGTGTCCTCACGTGGACTTCCCGTATGTCTATATGTCTCCTAATCTTCCCATAAAGACACCGGCCACACTGGATTAGGACCCATGGTAACGACCTCATTCTGCCTAAATTATCTTTTATCGACTCTATCTCCAAATACAGTGTATCATGAGGGGCTGGAGCACTTCAACGTGCAAGTTTTCAGGGGGCAAATTTTAGCCCATAACTGAAGCCTGAGGCATCATCCCTGCCCTCAGTGACCTCCGGTGCCAAAAGTAGATGGAACTGGAGATGGAGCAGTAGACGGAGCAGGAAATGGAGCAGGAGATGGAGCAGGGATGGAGCAAGAGATGGAGCAGGAGATGGAGCAGGGATGGAGCAGGAGATGGAGCAGGAGACAGAGCAGGAGACGGAGCAGGGATGGAGCAGGAGACAGAGCAGGAGACGGAGCAGGAGACGGAGCAGGAGATGGAGCAGGAGACGGAGCAGGAGATGGAGCAGAAGATGGAGCAGGGATGGAGCAGGAGATGGAGCAGGGATGGAGCAGGAGACGGAGCAGGAGACGGAGCAGGAGATGGAGCAGGAGACGAAACAGGGATGGAGCAGAAGATGGAGCAGGGATGGAGCAGGGATGGAGCAGGAGATGGAGCAGGGATGGAGCAGGAGATGGAGCAGGGATGGAGCAGGAGATGGAACAGGGATGGAGCAGAAGATGGAGCAGGGATGGAGCAGGAGATGGAGCAGGGATGGAGCAGAAGATGGAGCAGGGATGGAGCAGGGATGGAGCAGGAGATGGAGCAGGGATGGAGCAGGAAACGGAGCAGGGATGGAGCAGGAGACGGAGCAGGGATGGAGCAGGAGACGGAGCAGGGATGGAGCAGGAGATGGAGTAGGGATGGAGCAGGCCATACCAGTGCAGCACCAGGCCTGCCTCTCTGCTGTTCCCGAATTCAGAGGAGGGCGGCCAGGTGGACACTGCCAACAGAGACCAGCTGACAGAGTGGACATCAGTCTGTGTGTGAAAGGAAGGCTGGGCCAACCTGGGCAAGTGACAGCTCCTGAGACAACTTCTAGCATCTCTCACTCTCATGCTCAGATTCTTGCTTGAAGCAAAGAATGTATTTTCATGTCACAAAAACAGAGTCTGAGGCTCTGGGCTGCGTGTCCCTGTGTGCTGGGGTAGGTATAGGCTTTTTAGAGCCCTTGATTATCCAATGGCTCCTGTGCTCACGAGGATATTATGTAATTTTAAAAAACAACTGTTGGGATTTTTCTGATTCTTATATTTTAATAAAATAGCAAACAATGTAGGCTGGGCAAGGTGGCTCATGCCTGTAATCCCAGCACTCTGGGAAGCCAAAGTGGGAGGATCGCTTGAGCTCAGGAGTTGGAGATCAGCCTGAGCAAGAGAAAGACCCTGTGTCTAAAAAATTGCCGGGTGTTGTGGCAGGTTCCCGTAGTCCCAGCTACTTGAGAGGCTGAGGCAAGAGGATCAGGTGAGCCCAAAAGTTTGAGGTTGCTGTGAGCAGTGATGCCACAGCACTCTACCCAGGGTGACAGAGTGAGACTTTGTCGAAAGAAGAAAGAAAGAAAGAGAGAAAGAGAGAAAGAGAGAGAGAGAGAGAGAGAGAGAGAGAGAGAGAGAGAAAGAAAGAAAGAAAGAAAGAAAGAAAGATGTCTACATCGCAGTGAATCCTTTCATTAAGAATTACATGTGATGAGAATAGGTTTTTGGTTTTTTTAAATATGTGTTTGATTTTTACACTTGATATACCATCTATGCATAGATTTAGCAATTGGATTTTCTTTGACCTCAAAAGCCATGTATCCAAAGCTCCAAGTACAAATTGCTTTTTTTTTCTTTTCCTTTTATACCTCCCACTTCCAACACATACACATTTTCTGCTGGATTCAAAATCCTAGTAAAGGATTGAGCAGCAGTTGGTAGGGAAAAAATAGCAGCGTACAGCCTCCTTCCAGCCATGTTTAGCAAATGCCTTCTTATTTTAATCTCTGATTATGATTTATGGAAGCACTCAGCGTCTGTCCCAGCGTCCCATCCCAGCAGCCCCAGCCTGTGGAGATAAATGTCCTCACTGACTCTTAGCCTGTTGAGCCATCTATTCATGGCTCATTTTTTACCATGCCCTCAGGAAATAAGAGCACTGTATATTCTAGGGAAGAAAAACACTCCTTTCAAACATCTCTTCTTTCCGCGCCTGTGTGTGTGCCCTGCAAGCAGTCCTTGGTGGCAGTGAACACACAGTGGCTCTCTGTGGAGCCGCCGCCCCCGACTCGGCTGCCCGACTCAGTGTCTGTGAGCAGAATTCCTGTTTCTGGCCCAAACCCACAGGCCTCACTCACGAAGTCCTCGCACACACTCTTTTTCTGACTTGGACGAGGATCTGTACTCTGGGGACTCTTCCATGGAACCCAGAAAGGAAAAAGAAAAAAAAAAAAAAAAAGGAGAGAAAAGCTTTCACTCACATCCCTGGTTGCAAATTCAGCTTGGTCTTTGGGAAGCAGATTTTCTCCTGATCTTTCTGTTGGGCAGCAGACGCAGACAAAAATGACCCAGCTGCCAGTCTCTGTGCTGGCTGGGGAGGGAACAGTCCCACTCCTTCCAGGCCTCCACCCAGACCTGCTTCCCTCCTCTCCTGGTCAGGGGCTTGTCTGAGTGACCAGTCATTTGCCCTGCTGGGGAAGCTCACCAAGGCTCTGTTGCAAAGGACTTCTTCACGTCAGATGTAACCCAGGATACCTGTGACGGTTTCCAGAGCTGGGGCCCAGTGTCACACAGCTTTGCTGCTGTAGGAAGCCGAGGCCTTTGGGCAGAGCTGTGTGCTCACGGCTCTAACTGTGCAGGCTCCTGAGAATGCTCTGGCTGCTCTGAGCTGGACTAGGTGGGGAGGGAAGCAGGCCTGGGAGTCTGCAGGCAGTTCCTGCTTGCAGATTCTGTTGGTAACTGTCTGAAAAGTAAAGGAATCAGGGGAGACCTGTGGTCGCGACACTTACCCCGGCTCATTAAAATCGCAGTGGAAGCTTTTGAAAAGTAAAGACTCCTAAATCCTGCCCCAGGAGAGTCTGACTCACAAATGTGTGTGGGAAGTGTCCCCAGGGCGTGTATTTCTTAAAAGCTCCAGATGTGATTGTGGCTTCAGTGATATTCTCAAACCATTTATTTTGATGAATTCTGATGCCCTAAGTGACTCTGAGGAGCAGTTGACTGGGAAGGAAATGTTGGGGAAGGGGTTCTCCTGAGTCCCTCCCTCACCGTTTATGATGACCCTGGCAGCGTCATGGAGGGTAAAGAGCTGAGTAGTTACAAAATTTTCATTTCTGATGGGTCCAACTGAACAGAGGGGCCCAGGAGCAAGGTGGGGAGGGAAGTTCTTTCTGAGAAGAATGATGAGCTCTTCCCCTAGCCTGGGACAGGGGCTGGGGACACACCAGTAAATACATCCTTCCTCCCCTGGGACACTCAGATCTTGATGACCTCAGGTATCCATTAGTTCTTACATGTATTTGGGAAATTATTCTCTGTGGAACATTGAGAGTCAAAAAACCTCCTTGTCAAGTTAGATTCTTTTTTGATCTTTTTCAAATATACTTGGCGGCAGGCCCATCACATCTCTGGGGACATGCTTATGTCAAATGTGCTGTAATGGGTCTCTCACTTGCACACTGGGGCCAGCGTCTCAGTATGAGAATGACTTCTTCCCTTGTGGTAATCATATAAACTATTTGCTGGTCATGGTTTAGTGAATAATAAACTAGTTTGTACAAGCATCTGAAATGCTTAAGATAGAAATAAAAGAAGCAATGAAGGGTGGTGTGGTGCTGGGTTCGTTAGCTGTGTGCTAATTAATATGCAGTGTGGATGGCCTGAGATGTAGGGCAGCTTATTAATTAATTAATTTACCTGATTGCTTAGTCTACTTATGTACTTTTTACGAAACTTATTGTTTAGGGTAGCTAGACTGAATTATTAATTAATTAACTAAAGTTATTAATTCGGGATAGCCTAGTTGGATTAACTAATTTAGTGCCTCTCTGCATCAGTCAGGACACTGGGAATTCACTTTAAGACTGGGAATGTATTAAGTCTCTACTTCTTAAATGCCATAATCCTTTTCAAAAAATGAAACACCAAAACAGTCAATTGAAAAGCAAAACCAGAAAGCATTCCTGGTGGGCCAGGAGGAGAACTGCGGGTGGATGGGGAAGCTACCAGAGAAGACGCTGCTGTACCAGTGGCTTCGGGCCTCCTTTGGTTTGAGCTGTCGGGAAAGAGAATGTCCCCTGTGTTCAGGCCTAGTGTGGCTGCAGAGAGGCTGAGACACTGAGGTGCCACTTCGGCACCCTGGAAGACGTGTTTGCCCTGTCTCTCTCACAAAGTGTGACCAGATGCAATGGGCCATCGTGTATGCAATACATAGGGAGGACTCTGAAAGGGAAGGCAGACTGGTAAAGGGGCCTCAGCACCTGAGGGAGCTGTGGTGAGTTCTGTGATGCCATGTTCTGAACGCTGTGCCCCTCCCACTTGACATGTAAAACCTCCCCCCGCTCCCGAGGTGGGCCTTTGGGAAGTGATCAGGTTGTGATGGTGGGGCCCTCGTGATGAATTAGTGCCCTGATGAAGGAGACCCCAGAGAGCCCTTTGCACCACAGGGAGAAGATACCAGTTCTGAACTGGTGCAATTCTGTGCAGAATCTGCCTGTGCCTTGATGACGGACTTTCCAACCTCCAGAGCAATTCACTATCTCTTGTGTATAAGCCACCTGGTTGATAGTGTTTTATTGCAGCAGGCTGAATGGATTCAGACACAATTTGTTCTGAGAAGTGGGGCTGCTGCTGGATCTGGATAAGGGGTGCAGCTGGAAGAGTTTGGCGGTTCATTCTAGAAAGAGCCTACTCTGCAGGTCAACATAACAAGGGCGTAAAATGAACAATTCTACACACATTTGGATAAAGTAGACCAATTCCTTGGAAAAAAAATTGCCACAATTCACCAAATATAAAATATGTAATTTGAATAGCCCTATAATTATTAAGGCAATTCGATTTATAATTACAAGCCTCCTCCCTCCAAAAAAATTCTCTAGGCACAGATGGTTTCCATGGAAAATGCTACTAACCTTGAAAGGAGAATTTGCACAAACTTTATACTCTTTAGTCCAGAAAGCAGGAGAGGAATAGACCCTGCCCTGTTCATCACTCTGAAATAAAACCCAGAAGAAATAGAACAAGAAAACTTACAGACCAATAACCCCCCTTTAGTATTGACTCAAAAATCCTTATTAAAATATTAACAACTAGAAATCAGAAATGTGTAAAAGGAATTATATACCATGACCTACTGTGGAGGCAAAGGTAATGTGATATTCAAAAGCCAGTCAAGGTTGTGTGCCATCCTAACAGACTAGGAAGAAAAACCACACAATGTTATCAGTAGACGGAGAAATCCCATAAGATTTAACATTCATTCAGGCTACAATTATCAGCACAATAGGAACACAGGGAAACTGCTCTGACTTCACACACAGAGCATCCACAGCTAACCTCCCTGGGGGAGGAAGACAGCTTGCTCTGCCTGGGAGCGGGAACAAGTTTAACACAGCACAGGAAGGTCTAGTTGCCAAAAGAAGACAAGAAAAGGCACACAGATCCGAAAGGAAAAGATGAAATTATCTCTTTTACAGATGGCGTGATTGCCTATTTCAAAAGTCTCAAGAAATCTACAAAAACTCAGAACTAAGTGATTTCAACAAATTTACAAGATATAAAATTGTATCAATTATACTTTTTTTAATACTAACAACAACCACAAAGACAACAAATTACAAATGCAAAACTACTTATTAAAAAAGCATGAACTGAGTGTGGTGGCTCGCTCACACCTTTAATTCCAGCACTGCGAGAGGCTGAGGTGGGTAGATTGCTTGAGCTCAGGACTGCAAGACCAGCCTGAGCCAGAGCAAGACCCCATCTCTACTAAAATTAGAAAAACCAGCCACACATAGTGGTGGATGCCTGTAGCCCCAACTACTTGGGAGACTGAGGCTAGAGGATCATTTGAACCCAAGAGTTTGATGCTGCTCTGATGCCAAGGCACTCTATTCAGGGTTACAGAGTGGCACTGTCTCAAAAAAAAAAAAGTGTGAACTGAATATTGATATCTATAAATCATTGATGAAAGAAATGAAAGAAAATCTAAATAAGAGATGAATCACAATTTTGAACTGTAAAACTCAGTATAGTGTAGGTGCCAATTCTACCGGACCTGTGATACACCTTTATTATAATTTCTGTCAAAATCGCAGTAAGATTTTTTTTGGAGATACAGAAATACATACAGAAAGGAAATATATACAGAAACGAAATGTATACAGAAAGGAAAAATACATACGATTGGGTCTCATACATTGCAGGTAAAAATGTACAGTGACATATCTACTCTTGCAAACGGTTGGGTAGTTTCTTAAAAATCTAAGCATACGCTGAGTGAATTAAAAGGTGCTCCCTAAAGCTGCGCACTCTGTGATTCCATTTATTCAACATTAATGGAATGACAAAATTTCAGTGATGGACAACAATGAGCACTAACCAGGGCTGAGGATGGGGCAGGGAGGATGGCACTCCCAGAAATGCAGCCTCTTTGAAGGAAGTGTGGAGAATCCTGAAGGAACTCAAAATAGACCTCCCCTACTATTACTAGGGATCTACCCAGAAGGAAAAAAACCATCACCAAACAAAAAACAATGCGGAACCAACCAAAGTGCCCATCAATCCAAGAATGGATTTAAAAACGGAGGTATATGCATACCATGGAATACTAGTCAGCCTTAAGAAAAGATGGAGACTTTACATCTTTTTGCAGTAACCTGGATGGAGTTGAAACAAATTCTTCTTAGTAAAGTATCCCAAGAATGGAAAAGCAAATATCCAATGTCTTCAATGCTAACATGAAGTCAGTGGATGAAGTAAGACCCGCCACCCAAGAGAAACACTCAGTTGGAGACAGGGGAAGAGGGGCGGGTGTACCCGGGGGCACAGTGTACCAGAGGCCAGCACACCTCCTGGGTGTGGGACACAACACCTGGCAACTGCAAACGTTATAACCTAATAGTTTGTATCCTCGTATTAATCTGAAATTAAAGAAGAGAGAGAGAATCACAGTGGGGTGGCTGTCTCGCGGGCGGCTCTGCAGCTCGTTAGCAGTGGGGCACTGAGCTAAGGAGCATGAGACCGCGCTGTGCTATTTCTTGCGACTGAATGTGAACCTACACTTGCTACAAAATAAATATTTTCATTTAATTTAAAAGCGATTTTCTGACCAGGTGCAAATCCTCCAACCCTGCTTTGCAGGCAATGCCTGGAACTCACCTCCAGGCTCTGCAGGGCCCTTTGCTGATGACAACTGTCTCTCTAAGTGGGACATGGAGGCTCCTACTCGATGCCCCTGCTGTATCAGAATCCGTCTAAGTGTCTTCAACAACAAGAACTCAGAGAGTGAGGGGCTCTCTGTTCTGACAGCGTCGGCGGGGGCCGCAGGGCAGGGCGGGCAGCTGGGTGCAGACCTGCGCGCACTCTCGCTCTCTCAGAGCAGACTCCACGAAGTCAGACGACATATTTACAGTTCCCTAAACAGTTCTGTCTGTCTCACTTCCACCCGCCCCCCCTGCCCCCCCCCACACCCACACACACATCCAGTTAAGTGCTTTTAGAATCATTCAGGGCACTCTTTCTTGTAAGTTAATAGACGCCAGCTCCAGCCCTGCGTGGAGACTGCACTGAGCACGCGCGGGGAGGAGGGCCCCCTCCAGCCAAGTGTGGGACTGCACTGAGCATGCGCAGACCTGCTCCAGCCCTGCGTGGAGACTGCACTGAGCACGCGTGGGGGGAGGCCCTGCTCCAGCCCTGCAGGTGTGGGGACTGCACTGAGCATGCGCAGGAGTGCGCACACAGCACGGGCTTCACTGGCACATGGTCGGGACTCATGGTCAGGACTTATGTCCTCTGCTCCCCTCTGCGTGTCATTCTTAGTATTCGTGGACAATGCCCGTGCTCTGCTGTCAAATCCAGACACAGCTGCCAAGGGAGCAGAGGGGCGAGCATCTTCTTTGTCTCCCTTCTGTGCCCAGAAGCTGACCCTGGGAAACACAGTGTGCAAACGTGAGTCACGAGCCCATCCTGAGTAGACCACCTTCCCTGACACAGGTGGACGTCTGCCACGTGTCCCGTGAGGAAGGACCAAGGAGGCTCCCGTCTGAGAGGGCAGCTGCATGGCACACGTCCGGGTTGCCCCGGGAGGGTGTCGGTTGCTTTACGCTGGGTCCCACAACAGCAGCACTAAGTAGGTGAAGTGTCCTGGGTTCAGGAGAGGTGACACTCATTCAGTCACCTCATCCATGTCACTAAGCCGGTAAGGGATAGGACTGCACTCTGAGAAGGCTTTAAAAACAGAAATACCTTCATTCTCCATGAATGCTTGCTCTGGGGGTCTGGACAGTGGTTGTTTTGTGGATTTGCTCTGTCTAGATAACCTTTTCCTTATGTTCATTGATTCATTTGTTTGTCAATTATATTTTGAGGAGAGGTAAGACTTTGAGTCAGTGGATGTGGGCTGGTGGAGTTCACATGGCCAGCTGAGTCTTGGGACTGTCAGCCACTTTCAAATCAGTTCACCCTTTGGATCGTGTTCAGGCAGAACTGCCCCGGCTAGAGTTACCCGTTGGAGCAAATGCCACACTGACTTTCCATGTCCCTTCTGAATGCCACACAAGCATGATTGTCACCTCTGTTCTTTGGTCACTGACTGTCATTGAGGTTTGCAGATGGGAGTACTGACAATCCATGGACTCTTACTTTTCCCTTTCCTTTTTTTTTTTTTTTTTTGAGACAGAGTCTTACTATGTCACCCTGAGTAGAGTGTCACAGTGTCACAGCTCACAGCAACCTCAAACCCTTGGACTTAAGCAAGTCTCTTGCCTCAGCATCCCAAGTAGCTAGGACTACAGGCACCCACTGCAAACCCCAGTTTGTCCTCATTTGGCAGGTCTGGCCCAGGTTGGAACCCTCCAGCCCCAGTGTATGGGTGTATGTGGTTGGCCCCCTGACCACTGAGCTGGGGGTGCCAACCCTATCCATGGACTCTTATTCAAGAGTCACTGGGTGGGCAAATAACTGATTATTTATAATCATGATCAAAGGTGTTCCAACAATTATGCCAAGTCACAAGGCCCTTTCTGTAAGAGAATAAGAAAACTTGAAGATACAGGAGACATGGAAAAATCTCTGTCCTTATTCAGGTATTTTAAGCAAAATATACCATTTTGTTGCAAGCAGAATTTTCAGCATTGCCTCTTTGAGAGCCCCCAGGGAAGGGTTGTTTGTTGCATTGGTCCAGGGCATGTGATAGGCACTTGGCAGGACATTCCACCCAGCGATTGCTGGCTCTGGGCTTCTCCTGCAGAACCAGGCTGTTACAGGATTCAGAAGCACAGATACTGAGATTAATGATTACTTAGCAGCAGCAAACCCAAAATTAAGCTAGTTTTTTTTTCTCATTGTGCTCTTCAAAGTGGTTTTGGTTTGGCTTCACTTCTATTATGGGACTGGGTCTGGCTGAAGTCATCTTTTATCCCTAACATTTCTTGCCCTAGGTTTGTGGCAGTGCCTCCCATCCCATCAGCCTAGGTTCAATGGTGCCCATTGTATGTGTACAAATCAGGAGAAGCAGGAGAGAGACTTTTATTTTCTCATCAGTATTTAAATACATTTAAGTGTTTTTAAAAAATAAACATCATATGTGTCAAAGATCCACCTTAGCTAAGTGAAGTCAGCACACACATGTGTGCGCATGCTTGTGTGTGCATGTCCATGTGTGTGCATGTTCATGAATGTGCATGCTCGTGTGTGCATATTTATGTGTATGCATGCTCATGGTGTATACACACTTGTGTGAGTACATGCTTGTGTGTGTATGCTTATGTGCTTGTGTGCTCATGTGTGTGCAAGCTAATGAGTGTGCAATGCTCATGTGTGCATGTTCATGTGTGTGCATGCTTATATGCTTGTGTGCTCATGCTCATGAGTGTGCACGCTTGTGTATGCATGCTCACATGAGTGTATGCTCATGTGTGTGCACACTCATGTGAGTGCATGCTCATGTGTGTGCACACTCGTGTGAGTGCATGCTTGTGTGTGTGTTCATGTGTGCACGCTTATGTGCATGTGTGTGTGATTATGTGCACGCATGTGTGCATACTCTTGTGAGGGCATATATGTGTGTGTGCACATGCTTTGTGCCTATATGTGAGGAGGTGGATAAGGGGATGGCCAGGGAGCCTATCATTGGTTTCTGTAACTATTCTGGGTGACTCCTCATTCAATGAAAAATCGTAGCACTACTCATGGGTGAATATCTCCATAAACTTCCCAGTAATTCCCTCCTGAAAAGTTCATACAATGCAAAGTTGTTTAAAGCTAAGCCAGGTTGCTCACCAATACTGTGTGTTTACTTAATTTTATTTAGTTTTTATTTCATAGCTCCTGATACCATCAGCACTTGGACTAATTCCTAACAAGGCTCACTGTCTTTCACTGAAGTTAATTTTACGGTAGGAGAATATTTTCAGTAAGTTACGGACTCTGTGAGATGTGTATGTTTTTGAATGACGCTGGATTGCATTTTCCTGACTTGCCAGTCATTTCAGAACACTGATCAGCGTATCGCCCTCCCGCGCTTCCCCTCCTCCCTGAGCAAGGAACAGCTGCCTTTTGTCCTTTGCTCTATGCCTTCTCAGCAACACCCACTTACTTAGCTAATACACTGCAGTATTATCAGCAAGGGACTTGATGGAGGATAATTCTCAGGGCATAATAAGGAGAGTGCCGAGTAAACATTTCAGAATGGTGCCTGAAGAAACTTTCCTATTCCAATAACAGAGCAAGTAATCAGAAGGGGGGAGGGAGACAGAGAGAGGGAGAGAGTATTTACATGTACATGGAAGAGAAGAGGAAATGAAAGCATAGGAGACATGGGAAAATCTATTTTCTTATATTTTTATTATATGTATTTATTTTCAAAGGTGCTTGTAGAACTCATTATGTTTGTGAATATTTTTAAGATTTGAAAAATAACTTTTTATTCTTCTGAAAACGAGAGTGACTCCATTTTACAAATAAGAAAATACAATCAGGGTGCTATTATGTAACTTATAAGGGCACACATGAAATTAGTGCTTTATCCCATATGGGACTCTATGTATAAGTCTTTTTATTTATTTATTTTTTACATATACATGTGTTTATTAGATTTCCACTTTTTGCCTTCACAGAATTAAAAGGACTTAAAAATTAATAACAATAACAATGTTTAAGATAAGGACTAGAAACAAAAACCTTGTAAAGAATGAATGAAGATAAATACATTCAGAAAAGAAATCAATTACTGCATCAAAATATTAAGCAATATTAATAATAATAATGCAAAGAAAGTAACATTCACATTATCAAATAAGAGTATGTCTGTTATAGAATGCTTTGAGTCTGAGGTTCGGCATGGAGTCATCAGTTAACTTCTTACTTCTTTTCCAAAGTCTTATTATTAAACTTCTTCATAGCTTCACTACTAGGTTCATGAATTCTTTACATTAGTTACCTGCTGTGTTAAGCAGTAGTTTATTTATTTTGTCCTAAAAGAGTTGTCATTTCTACTGTGCCTGCATTTAATGACAGGGCCCACAGTGACTCGGCAGAGGAACCTCAGAGCTGAGTCACCTGTGTGTTGGATGCTGTCAAAGCCGGGTCTCCCTGGAGGAGCTTACGTGTTCATTCTCCGTGGCACCAAGTGTCTGTCCTGGGACCCAGTCTGATGGGTTTTCCGTATGTGACTTCTATATCTGGGTCATGTCTGCTGACCAGCCAGCTGTAGCCTTGCGCCCTCTGGAACTCACACAGGGGCGTGGCGTTGACTGTGGGGACGTGGCCTACTGTCCAGTTCGCAGACGTGGTGATACGCTGCTGGTGAGCAGATACCATTCACCACTTCCCCCAGATGAGGTGATGGGCACTGACCCCGGCCTTCCCTTCTCTGCTGCAGCTCATGGGCTGGTGCGTGGAGCTCAAAGGGGAGTTTTGGGGTCCTCCCTGCTCCCTCTGGGCTCTGCTGCCTTCAAAGCCTCAGTTTGCTCATCTGTAAAGAGGAAATTCTGATAACTTGCACCTCACGGGACTCCTGTGATTATTCAATGAAATAACCAGTGTGAAGCACTTGGCAAGGCGCCTGGCACAGAGAGAATAAGCAGTCCGTACCCATGCCACTGTCTCGTCTGAGCAGCCTACCTTCCCCAGGAAGTGCTTTCCATGAGCCACACTGTGTCAGGACACCATGAAACTTCAAGTTCTCAATGTTGTCAAACTCCTTACCAGCAGGATGCCCTTCACAGACAAACAGGATCATTACAAAATGGAAAGTATGAAATTCAAAGACCATAGCCATAGTAAAAGGAGTTTGTTTGTCATTATTTATGATAATAGCGTTTTGACAAGTGCCATCATTCTAACAGTTTTTTTTTTTTTTAATATTTTCCTGTATACAGAGAAATTGTTTGCCCCTGGAGGATATATATTCATCTTCCTTTGAATTTTAAGATGTCATATAATCTTAAACTTCAAAGTAATCCAACTTATAACTATTGTGCTTCTTCTTACTAGCGCTTTCAGATCATGGGCAGTGACATTTTGTTAACTTATTGATGATGTCTTGAAAATTAGCATAAATCCCTACAATTAATTCTCCTGCTGTATCCAAGTGAAAAGGTTAAGCGAGGTACGGTGGCTCACACCTGTAATTCCAGCTACTTGGGAGGCTGTGGCAGGAAGATCACTTGAGCCTGGGAGTTCAGGGCTGCGGTGAGCTGTGACTGTGCCAGAGCCATCTAGCCTGAGTGACAGAGTGAGGTCCTGTTTCTAAAATTAAAAAGAGATTAGTAAAATAGTACACATTCATGTTTCTTCATGTTTGTCTACATTTGTATAAAAAAGCTAGAAATAAGAGATATAGTCATACTCTTTTGAATTCTAACATGTCACATAATCTCTAACTTCAAACTAATTCAACAAGTATTGTAATTTTTTAGATTATTCCTCTACTATCAGAAAATGACTATAATTGTATTTTTATAGTAGTCTGATCTGCTATCATACTTATTAAAATGCCCAAGTAGAGTCTTGGATAGACTTTCAAAAACTGACTTATTTCTTCCTAAGGGCTGTGCAAATTACTTTGAACTCAATAAACTTATTTTAACTGAGTTTGAATTTTTCATATATTTTCAATAATTTTAAGCTGTTCATTCTTTGCAAAAAGAAATATTTTCTTGTCCTCAATGTATTTTACTTCAAGGTGCCCCAGGCAGAGCCTAGAACTATCTGATAGAAGTTCATTGTAGAAATTGCTTTGCAGATATTTTCTCTTCCATACTTGGATATGTTTCTCCATCTTTCCTTGTCACCGGCTCAGCTTGAAGAGCACCATCCACCATGTCTTATTTTGCATATTGTCACCACGGCTCACAGCAATCAGCTAATGCAATATATGCTATATGTGATAGCTAAAGCCAATCAATAGCATTGTTTTTATTGTTATAATTTCTCTTATGTATCTTGTTTTGAACCAGGAATTTATTACTAGTTTTAACAAGAATTGTTTTGCACTGTGCAGTTTTCCACCAGAGGAAAAGATACACAGTCTGAAAATTGTAACTTTACTTAACTATATGAAAGTTACAATTCATATAACTTGTAACTTATAAGTTGTTACAAGTTACTTATAAGTAACGGTCAACTGAAAAAAAGAACTGGTTCTTTTGGAGTAAGCCCCGGCTCAGGAGGCAGATGTAGCCTCAAATCCTCGGTCTAATGCTTCAAAGTGGGATGTGATGTTTATATTATTCTGATGGAGTTTTAGTTGGAGGATTGAATTTGCCAGCCCATCCCAAGTTTACAGGGTTTGGAATATCAAATAAAGGCTGACTATCTAAAAAAATACATAAAGTTGGAGTGGTTTATTATTAGTAAATAAAGCCTTTTATTTTCTGAATCATAAAAGTCTTCAAACCTAATTGCTTTTTGTAGATATTTTATCTTAAAAACCTGCATTTCCAGTTGTTTAGATTTTGTGGGTTATTTCCTTTCCATTTGAGAACTTGATTTTAAACATGAAAAGGGGAATAAAAATACAGTATTGAGAATCCTTCGATATTCTAGGCAAAATCAGCCAAACTATAAAGGCATCTCTTCTAGAAGTCCTAAGAATTGTCATCTTTATTACGTTTTGTCTTTCTTGGGAAACTTTGTCCTCCACAGATGTGAGGGGACGTCAGAGCAGTGCTGGCAACACTGTCGTGAGGACGGCTCGCCGAGACCCGTCCCCTCCGCAAGGACACTTGCGTTCTCTGCCACATCTTCCTTGTTTTTAATCTTATGTCCTTCTTCAGTTTAAGGCATTCCCACTGTTTACCACCTTCTGCACCTCTTTAACCTTTGCCTCCAGGACTTTGTAACAAGAGTATAGAAAATATCAGACAGAGCAAGATGAGTTATTTTACCGTCTTTAATTAAAAAACAAGCAAGCAAACCATCAGCTCAGAACCTCTGTTGTCAACATCAGAGGTTTTTTGTTTCAGTCAGTTGAAATAATTGAATTGGTCTAATTTTAATTAAGACATTGATTTTTCAAAACTTGGTCCTTTTTGATGACACATGTGGTTATGGGAGATTGGTAGAAAAAACAGCTACAGTTTATCTTTAAAATATTATGTCATGTTCTTTTGGTAACAGTTATGTAGTTGCCACCGGGCATGGAATTCTTTGGTGGGGTTTGAATGCTTATGCACTCGGATATACATTTTCTACTCTGAAGCAAAAGAAACATTGGAAAACACACATTTAGTTTGGGGGGCCATGAAATGAAATTATATCTAACTGTTCCTCTTATTCAACCACAAAGGGTATGGGGTCAGTATTTTGTATCGGTCTGTTTGTTGGGCCCAGAATGCAGCCTCCTATAAGGGAAACATAAAATGCTAGCCATCATGCATAATCATAGAGTGAGGGTGTTTATTTTATTTTTATTTTTAATTCTTTATTAAATCATAACTGTGTACATTAATGCATTTATGGGGTACAATGTGCTGATTTGAGGTACAATGTGGAATGCTTACATCTAACTGATTAACATAACTGTCTCCTTGCTTACTTATTTGTTTGGGTGAAAACACTCATAGTCTACTCTTAATAGTATAGAAATGTATCATTGCATTATGCACATTAGGTTGGATCCCCTGCAAAGTCTTCCCTCCTCCCAGCCTCCTCCCCTCCCCCCACCTTTCTCTTCCCTCCTTCTTTCTGGACTATAATGACTGTGATATACAACAGCACTCCCAAGCTTACTTCTCTCCAACTGAAATGTTGTGTCCCTTGACCCAACCCCCACCCCCACCCCTCTATTCTGCTTTTCTGCTTCTATGAGTTCAACTTATTTAGATTCCTATATAAATGAAATCAGGTGTTTATTTGTGTATAAGGCAATCGGTTCAATAAAAATTTTGAGCCATTTAGTAAAATGTGACCACTATTTACCACTCCACTGTTTAGGGGCTGTTTTGTAGCCAGCTGGTGGTTTTATACACAGAAAGACTTAGGTGATTTGTCACATGGCTTCATTGACAGACTCTCCTAGGTCACGCCGATCTTTTAAAATTTACTCTCATCATGCGAGCTTTGTGTATGGGCTGCCCCTGAGGGCTGAAGATGCTGTCTGTGGCAGTGGGATGCCCTGCGTGCCTGCTGCCTCCACCCACAGACCAGTTTCTCCTGTACCGGGAAGGGGTTTTCTGGGGATTCACCACCCTGTGATAGATTCAGGCTTCATGCACATGCTGTGGTCACTGCTGTTTGTCCTTAACCCTCAGTCTGCTGCTGACTCCTCTGAAATCCCTCCCGACCTTCCGGCTCTCAGCAGGGTCAGCTGCCCATGATCACTGTGCCCTGGGCAGTGGCAGGACCATGTCATTGCCCTGTGGACAAGTGTGGCCAAAGGCTCTGCTAGAGTGTGGCTTCTCTTGTGAAGCTGCTGGTGTTCCCAGCATGTGAGGACGTGGGGGTGTCCCACAGGCCACCTGAACAGGTAGTTGGTTTTATGGGCTGTTCACTTCATTCCTTAAAGTGCAAACGCCCCTTTGGAAAACTCGAGAGTGTGCTTTCTTGCTGGGATTGGATGCAGGAAGGTGATGGCTCTCAACGTAAAGTTCTGATTTTCGAGGGAGGGTTGTCGTAGAGCCTGTGTGGTCTGGAAGTGACAGACTCAGCCCTGGCAGTCACAAAGGCTGAGGGCCCCTGGGTGCACGGAAGGGGCAGGGACAGAGGCCAGCAAGTCCCCTGAGATGTCTTTGAAGATGAACAGGTGACTTGGGGATTTTCGTTCAGGTCAGGGTGGTGGCAACTCTGGGGTCTAGTGCTTGACCTCCAGGCCCCCTGTATCCCCAGCCTTCACCTACTGCAGAGTAAGTCCACGGGACACGGTCAGCTCAGTGGACGTCTGCTGTTGTGAGAGGGAGTGAGCTTGAACCGTTCCTAAGCCACACAAGTTTCTCCTCATGGCAGAACAGCAAAGGGGACTGTGGCATGAATAGCCACAGCTCTGGGGGGCAGTGGGCTCTGAAGGATTTGTGAACACGAGGGGGCACATTTCAGCTGGCTGGGAAATGCAAGATTGAAGCTTTGAGTTCTGTCGTAGTGGGAACATTTATTTCATGCTCACGATTTCTCATTTTCCTGTGCACAGGTTCCACTTGCACTGATCTCGTGTCATCACAGTGACGCGTACTCAGTGTGTCAGGCCTGCCGTGAATTCACACAGGCAGTTCATGTTGATAAACTGCATTGCGCCCCGAGTTCTCATCTGACGAGCTTCTACTTACCAAAAGACTATTCTAAAAGGCCGAGTGCTCTCTGAAATGTTCTCTACTGAAATCAGAGGCTATTGGTCCTCAGGAAGATGCAAAAGAAATGAATGACATGTTTACTTCTGTACCCGACATGGACAACACAGTCAGGGCTCTCAGCACCCAAAGTCTCGCCCTCTCGGTGGCTCTGTTATGTCTCAATCTGCATAAACCCTGTGTCACGTTTCTTGGCTTTTTGCTAAGTCACTGTTGCTTTTGACTCTTCATGCTGTTTCATATTCCCCTTCTAGTTTTACAGCAGCATCACTTTGAACACAGGCCCTGGAAGATGTAAGCGGTGAGGGAGGAGTGTGAGGGCTGTGCGGCAGATATGGGCTCGCTCAGCAGAGCAGCACACTCCTTCCAGGCAGCACCCAGCCTAAAACTGCAGAGTTGACAAAGATCCTCGGAGTAAAAGTATAAGGTGCATCTTTTGAGTCTCACGGTTAAAACTCTGCCTGAATGTTAACTCTCCACCCATGGGTTAGGCCAGAGGCTCGAGTCCAGCATCGCCAGTGTGTCAGCCTGTATCTCAAGAAGCAGTTGTAAGTGCCTGTCCCACTTGTAGGCAGCCTAGACTGGCATTTCTTCTTGATGTAGATGAACAAAGAACATTCCCCTCCTCATCACAGAAAGACACTGCCAGCGTTTGACTTTTGGAACTGGGGCCTGGTGGAATTAATAGAAATAAAAATGAATGGGACTGAAAGCGTATTCTGGCCTTAGTACCACCTGAACAATTAAAATGGATTTTCTTTTCATAAAGTAGTTAACAATAATCACTAACTTCCCAGAGGTTCAATCACTCACAGGCTTTATGGTGATGCAAGAGAAAAAAGCTCATTATATTCCTTCCTCAGGGTCATCTCATTTCCAGGGTCATGTTTTTCCTTTCAAAGGTGACTTCAGGGTGACCCCACCACGGTGTTCATGTGACGGCGTGGTGTGAAGTCTGCCTTCCAGCTCGGTGGCCCCTGGTGCATTGCACCTCATCTTCAAAAGCAATCCATTGCAATTTTCCACTAATTCAAATGTTGTAAACTTTCTCTGGTCTGACCCTGATATTCCAGCATTTCACAGATGAATACTCTTAGGGGAAAAACGGCATGTGCCTAAACGTATCTCATCGAAAGTCACTGTGGTATGTGACAGCTCCAAAAGGGAGCTGGGTATCCACTGAAACGTTTTCTATTTTTCTTTAAAACATACATAAAATCTGAAAAACTACAGATTTGAATAAAATTGGCCAGGAAACAAGGGACTATGTTAGAGTCTTTAGTAAAAACCCTTTAGTGAAGAGGATCTCAAAGCTCTTTGTACCTTGTTCAGAGATCCACTTCTTTAAGTGACTAAGGCAAACTTTGTTCAAAGATCCTCATGCTTTTTATAGACAATAAAGTCATTTTAATCCCACTGGAAGAAAACTCACTTGCAAGACTCTGACTTGGGCTCTGGGTATTTGAGGGGCCCAGAAGGGAAGTCCAGTTTATACGATGTGGTCACTTTACCGCCTGCCCACCAGCCATCTACATGCTTGTGCTGTTCTTTTGCTTTTCTATGACTTCATGCTCCCAGCAAGTCTCTAGGAGGGGTTTCTGGATACAGTGGCACAGCAAGAACAGAAGTCCTGGCCAGCTGGCTGCCTAAGTCCAGCTACACTAACTACTGCTTCTTGGATCTTACAGGGCTGGACTCTCAGCGGAAATCACAAAAAGGACACAAGCATAATGACAACAGTGATGATGACTGAGAAAGTGAGACCAAACCCTGGCATCTGTCAGCGCCCCCTGTAGAAATGGAACTTTGAGTTTACTTTTAGGCCCACTACCATTTCCATCTACAGAACCACTGAACCCAGGCTGCAAGGACACTGTGGTCAGATAGCTATTTTGCTTTCCTCCTCGATGGCTTTACTTTTCTTTTAACCTTGTGGAGTCAATTCGTAGGAAGGATACAGTATTTAAACATCTCTCATGAGGTCATTTATTATATTATACAATTCATAAAACAGATCTTATGTTCTTTTTCTTGTTAAAGTTCTTGCATGTCCTATTCACTAAAAGTTCTATGCAGTATAATAGCTAATTACTTGTTTAAATCAACAGCTAATGTGTCTGTAACTATACAGTTATATATGTGTATAAATGTGTATGAAGCATATATAGTTAATACACACACATATAATTGCAAAGAAGAAAAAGTTTCCAATCACATTTGTAAACCGAAGGCAATAAAAAGAAAGACATGTAACTCAGATACCAAAGGCAGACTGGCTGACAGTATGGAGCCCACTTAAGATGTATTTATTGAATGAATAAATACAGTCTTTGGTGGGGATGAGGGTAAGCATAAGCATTTCTGTTCTCAATTGAAATTATTCTATGGTGTTTATTTGATAACTTAGGAAAGCCTTTATGCTAGCATAAACATGTAAGGAGTATATTTGAAGAAAGAAGAAAACATTCTACGTATTAAAGTGATTTTCAAGGGTCTGGAATTTCACAGAATCTCTCACAGGATAAAAAATACAGAGACTATCTATTACTCAAGAGATATGCTATGCGCCCAACAGTCTCTAAGTTACACATTTGCTGAACAGCTTCTTTTTGATGTTAAAACAAAACAAAACAAAAAGCACAAAGTGCTTCCAAAAGAAGAAAGCCAGGAAAGCAAGCAAACAAAAAACAGATCTATTGCTTCAGAAAATGGTTCTGTGTGTTCACTTGAGCGCACTGCCTGAAAGATTTGTCTGCATATGACAAAAAAATTAGAAATAGGCAATTTTGGTGTTTTCCTGGAGTAATTTTTACAAATGGCTGACTTTTTTTGGAATCTAAAGATTTTGCATAAATGACAATTTAAAATGTAAGTAAAAAGAGGCTTGATATTGAAGGCATGTCTGGAAAAGTCTTCGTGCCTTCCGGTGAAATATTTCCCAAGTGTAGAATGGATAAAGGACTAGCCATGTTGCTATTGGTAAACTCTAGGATGGCAGTTGCCTGTCTTCTGACCATATCTTAGGACAAGGCAAGAGATCGTCTCCAGCCTTAGTACACTGGAGACCTAGCAGGTGTTGTTGAGGCCTCTGACCCTCACATCCACAATACAAATCCCGTTCGCTTTCAACAGAGGCTCCCATACATAGAGAGAGATCCCGGGCAGAAGTGGACTCAGTGAAGCTGAAGGTGGAGAGCTGAGCTCAGAAAGAAGATAGACAAGTGCAATCATCTCTGCTGAGGCAAGCTGTGACTCCAGGAAAGAGGATCCAAGCAAACAAATTCCAGGTACAAAGCCCATCACCAAGAGGATAAGAAACCCCCCTCTCTCAAGCAGGGGGCTCCTTGTATGCTCTCTGAAAGTGAGAAAAGAACAAAAGATCTCTCATTTTACCCCACGGTAGAGAGCTGCTAAATGCCAGGCCTCGTTTTTCAGGGAGGTCCCGCTGGTGAGCCTAGGCATTATCCTGCCCAGCATAAAATTGAACAAATATTTTCCCTGCAAATCTGAACCCCAGTTCACCCTACCCACCTTGCCTGGTGGTCTGAAGTTCTGCCCCCCACAGAGCCCAGACTATGTGGCAATTCCCTAAGAGGCCTGGGAATTGTGTGGGCCACTGGACAGCAGTGTGAAAACAGTGACTTGTGTGGAAGTGGGGGGGCGGGGAGATTGGGGGAGAGAGGGATGTGTGATGATGGTGCGTGGCAGGCAGAAGCACTGATGCCCCTCTTCTGTCTTCGGTGTGTGAACTTTTCTGACTCCATTACTCACCAGAGGGGACCAGGCTCCAGGCCCTCCTGTTTGCTGGCAATAGTGCAGGGTGAGGGCAGAGTCACTGACATCCCTCTGCTGACATTGGTGGGCACACTTTCCTGAGTACCTTACTCACCAGAGGGGACCAAACTCCAGCCCCTCAGACTTGTGGGATGGACCGCCTGGGGATTCCTACTGCTGGGTGCTGGAGACCCTTTGAACTCTCCTTTGTGAGCAGTGATTGTACTGTCTGGGACAATCCAATTAGAACTCTCAATCTAGGCTGTTAGCTGGGGACCCTCTGGGGTTCAGCAGAGATTGTTTTGTAGCAGGGAAGGACATATTCTCCTCTTCCATCTGCGGCTGGAGGTGGGGAGTGGGCCACCGCAGTTGCTTTTATGTCTCCCCAGCTGAGATTTCAGCCTAATACCATGACTCATTAGGATTGGGTAGAGGCTGGCTGACTCTGAGAAAGAACCAGCTTGCATCATCTCACCTAGCAGGTCCTCAGAGTCTCTGGCTGCAGGTCTGAAAGAGATCTTTGTAAATCTGTAGGGGAAAAGCCACAATCACAAGCCCCAGCTCACTGGTGAAGCACTGGTTAACTCTACTTCTTGGAGCCCACAATTCAATCTCACCCTACCAGTTTTATTTGCCAATTTGCAGAAAATACTCACAGGGCGGAGTCAGTGGAAGAACTCTGGCAACAAGAATAATCAGAGTAGATCAACTCCCCCAAGGAATGACAAAGGAGATACAACAGAAGATGACATTCATAGACTGAATTGTCAGAAATAGAATCAGAATATGGATGGCAAATAAGAGGAATAGAATGGAGGTAAAGATGGAAATAGAAATTCAAATAGTAGTTCAAAAATTGTCTCAAGAAATTAATGAATTCAAAAACAAAGACATCAAGAATATGTACATGAGAAAAGATATAGCAGAGGTAAAGATGGAAATAGAAATCCAAATCGTAGTTCAGAAATCATCTCAAGAAATTAATGAATTCAAAAACAAAAGACATCAAGAATATGTACATGAGAAAAGATATAGCAGAGTTCAAGGAAGTGAAAAAGTTGTTTGAGGAGCTTCAAAATACAGTAGAGTTGCTCAGCAATAGAGTTGAACAGGCAGAATAAAGGATCTCATAAATTGAAGGCAAGACTTCTGAATGATCCCAAGCGTTCAAAGAGGCAGAAAATGGAAAACAAGAACAGAACATTCCCTGAGAGCATGGTGGGATCATTCCAAAAGATTAAACATCTGAATTATAGTGATTCCTGAAGGAGAAGAGGATCCTAAAGGCAGAGATGCTGTATTCCAAGATGTTATGGAGGAGAATTTTCCAAGCATTGTAAGAGAGACAGAAATTCAGATAGTAGATAGTTTCAGAACCCCAGCATGACTCAACACAAATAAACATCTCCTAGACACATTGTAATTAACTTTGCCAAAGTTAATATGAAGGACAAAATTTTGCAAGCAGCCATACGTAAGAAAAACATCACCTACAAAGGAAGAAATGTTAGGATTACCATAGATATTTTAACCAAAAATTTTCAAGCCTGAAGAAGATGGCCATTGACCTTCAACCTTCTAAAACAAAACAACTTTCAGCCCAGGATCCTGTATCCTGTTAAACTGAGTTTCATTTGTGCTGGGGAAATCAAATACTTTATTGACATCCACATGTTGAGGAAATTTGCCATAACTAAACCAGCTCTAAATTTGTCATAACTGAACTAAACCAGAAATACTCATACCCATTTTCCATAATGATCAGTAAAATGTACTATTTCCAAAGTAAACTCACTCCGAATTTGTCAAACAAAACATAACTTCCATAATAGTGAAAGGATTAAAAATATGCACTGGACCTTTGAAAAACAAGATGACTGAAACACTACCATAACTGTCAGTTCTCTTAATTAACATGAATGACTTAAATTCTTCTCTAAAAAGGCACAGGTTGGCTGACTGGATACAAAATCTCAAGCCAGGTATCTATTGCCTACCTCATTTTACCTCACAGGATAAAAAAAGACTCGGATTCAGGGTGAAGTGATGGACATCTATAAAATAGACACATGGAAATCAGAAAAAAGTAGGGGTTGAAATATTATTTGTAGGTACAATAGGATTTAAACCAACAAAGATAAGGAAAGACAAGGTTGGACAATACATATTTGTCAAGGGAAACACTCAACATGAAGAGATTGCAATAATCAACATTTATGCACCCTCCTTACATGCTCCTCAATTTATAAAACAAACACTAATGGATATGAACAATTTCATATCTTTCTGCACCATAATAGTTGGAGATTTTTAACACCCCTTTATCAGTTCTGATAGACCCTCTAATAAGACACTAAACAAAGAAATAATAAACTTAAACATGACCCTAGAATAAATGGATTTAATAGACATTTACACATTTCATCCTAATAAAACTGAATACACATTATTCTCATCAGCCCACAGATAATCCCCTCAAATTGATCATATCTTAGGACACAAGTCTATTCTCAACAAATTTAACAGAATAGAAATTATTCCTTGTATCTTCTTGGACAACCACAGAATAAAAATTGAACTCAACAGAAACAAATCTTCATACTCAAAAAAAGTCATGGAAACTAATTAACATTAGGCTGAATAATAGCTGAGTCAAAGATGAGATTAAGAAGGATATCATCAGATTTTTGGGCAAAATGATAAGGAAGACACAAACTATCAAAATCTGTGGGATACTCCAAAGGCAGTTCTAAGAGGGAAATTTATAGCATTAGAAGCCTTCATCAAGAAAACAGAGAGACTGTAAGTCAATAACCTAATAGACCATCTGTAGCAACTGGAAAAAGTAAGAACAATCCAACACCAAACCCAGCAGAAGAATAGCCAAAATTAGAACAAAATTAAATTATTGAAAACAAAAGAATAATTCGGAAGATCAGCTAAACAAAAAGTTGGTTCTTTGAAAAGATTAATAAAATTGATAAAACTTTGGCTAGACTAACCAGAAACAGAAAAGTAAAATCTCTAATAATGTCAATCAGAAACAATAAAAGGGAAATAACAACAGATACCACAGAAATTCAAAAAATCCTCAATGATTACTATAAAAAACTCTTATTCTCCGGAATATGAAAATCTGGAGGAAATGGACCAATACCTGGAAGCATGCCACCTTCCTAGACACAACCAGAAAGAATTGGAAATTTTGAATAGACCTATATCAACCACTGAAATAGCATCAACAATACAAAATCTCCCAATAAGGACAGTCCAGGACCATATGGTTTCATATCAGAATTCTACCAAACCTTCAAAAAGGAACTAGTACCTATACTGCATAACCTTTTCTAATACATTGAAAAGGAAACATCCTCTCCAACTGATTCTATGAAGCAAATATCACCTTGATCCCAAAGCAGGAAAGAACCCAACAAAGAAAGAAAACTATGGACCAATATTATTAATGAATATGGATGCAAAAATATTTGTAAGATCTTAGCAAACAGAATTTGACAACACATCAAAACAATTATACACCATGATCAAATTGGTTTTATCCCAGGGTTACAAGGTTGGTTCAACATCCATAAGACTATAAATATAACTCACCATATAAATAAAATAAAAAACAAAGACCATTGATTCTATCAATTGATGCAGAAAAGACTTTTGATAATATCCAGCATCCTTTCATGATTAGAACACTTAAGAAAGTAGGCTTAGAGGGGACGTTTCCTAAACTGATAGAGGCCATCTACAGTAATCCCACAGCCAATATCATGTTGAATAGGGTAAAACCAGAAACATTTCCACTGAGATCTGGAACTAGACAAGGATGTCCATTGTCACCACTGCTATTCAACATAGTACTGGAAGTCCTTACCATCACAATCAGGCAAGAGAAGGAGATCAAGGGTATTCAAATGGGGTCAGAGGAGGTCAAACTCTCACTTTTCATGGATGACATGATCTTATACCTGGAAAACCCCAGGAATTCAACTATAAAACTTTTGGAAGTAATCAAGAAATACAGCAGTGTCTCAGGATACAAAAACAATACTTAGAAGTCAGTAGTGTTTATATATACCAACAATAGTCAAGCCAACAATATAGTCAAGGACTCTATTCCTTTTACAATAGTGCCAAAGAAGATGAAATACCTGGGAATTTATCTGACAAAGGACGTGAAAGATCTCTGTAAAGATAACTATGAAATCCTGAGTAAAGGAATAGCAGATGATGTTAACAAATGGAAAAACATACCATGCTCCTGGCTGGAAAGAATCAACATTGCTAAAATGTCCATACTACCTAAAGCAATCTACAGATTTAATGCAATCCCCATTAAAGCACCGATGTCATACACTAAAGGATTTGAAAAGATAGTATTTTATATGCAATCAGAAAAAAAACCCAAATAGCTAATACAATTCTTAGAAATAAAAACAAATCTGGAGGCATCACGTTACCAGACTTCAGGATATACTGCAAATCTAGAGTTATCAAAAGAGCATGGTACTGACACAAAAACAGAGATTAAGGTATATGGAACAGAATAGAGAACTAAGAGGTGAACCCAACCACATATTGTCATTTGATCTTTGATAAGCCTAACCAAAAAATGCATTGCAGAAAAGATTCCTTATTTAATAAATGGTGCTGGGAGAACTGGCTAGTGACCTGTAGTAGACTGAAACTGGAACCTCATCCTTCACCAGTAAAAAAATTGATTCTCACTGGATAAAACATTTCAATTTAAGACATGAAACTATAAAAATACTAGAAGAGAGTACAGGGGAAATGCTTAATGATATTGGCCTGGGAAAATATTGGGTGATGTGGATCCCCCATGGAATTGAAGCAACACCAAAAATATATCACTGGGATCTGATAAAGCTAAAAATCTTTTGCTAAGGGCACTACAAAGTAAAGCAAAGCAAGCCTTCAAAATGGGAGAAGATTTTTGCATGTTATGATTCTGACAAAGGTCTAATAACTAGAATCTACAGATAACTCAAATTAATCAATAAGAAAAGAAAAAACAACCCAATTTATATGTGGGCAAGAGACTTGAAGAGAAACTTCTCTGAAGATAACAGGTGTTTGGCCTATAAACACATGAAGAAAATGCTCATCATCAGATCCTCATCATTAAATCCTTAATGCTCATCATTAAATCCTTAATCATCAGAGAAATGCAAATCAAAACCACTTTGAGATGTCATCTAACCCCAGTAAGATTAGCCCATATCACAAAGTCCCCAAATTGCAGATATTGGCATGGATGTGCAGAGAAGGGAACAGTTCTGCACTGCTGGTGGGAATGCAAGCTAATACGTTCCTTTTGGAAAGAAGTTTGGAGGACATTCAAGGAAATAAAAGTTGACTTACCATTAGATCCTGCAATTTCATTACTAGGTGTCTACTCAGAAAAACAAAAATCATTTTACCACAAAGATATTTGCACCAGAATGTTTATTGCAGCCCATTTCATAATTGTCAAGTTGTGGAAATGGCCCCAATGCCCATCAACCCATGAGTGGAATAACAAATTGTGGTGTATGTGTACCATGGAATACTATGCAGCCATAAAAAGATGGAGACTTCACATCTTTTCACATCTTTTATGTTTACCAGGATGGAGTTGGAACATATTCTTCTTAGAAAAGTATCTCAAGAATGGGGGAAAAAGTATCCAATGTACTCAATACTATTATGAAACCAATATATGATCACTTACACAGAAGAAGGGGAGAGGGGAAAGAATGGAGGGGAGGGGGGTTGGAGTGGAGGGAGGGCGTTTGGCGGGACCTTGTAAAATGTGCACAATGCAAGGGTGCATTTCAAACAACAAGAGTAAATTATAAATGTCTAACCACAAAGAATAAGTAAGTGAGGTGATGGTTATTTTAATCAGTTTGATTCAAGCATTCCACACTGTGTATCAAACCATCACATTGTATCCCATAAATAGATACAGTTATGATTCAATAGAAATTAAATTTAAAAGATCCCTTCAGCGTCTTCCTCTCCACTGCTGACAGCCTTGGTCAGCAGCCCCTCTGTGTTTTCATGGGACACTTTGCTGTTCCTCATGGCATCGATCTTATTTTGTAATTAGGCACCGACTTGTATGATGGTTGAATTACGCCATTTCACCAGAGTTCATGCTCCACCAGCACAGTGGCGATTTGGAGCTCCAGCACTTGGAGAAGTGCTCAGGCCGGTGGGGTGGCTAAACGTGGATTGTGCTAAAGGTGAATAAAACCACGGTAACGTTAATGGCTGAATCGCAGCGGCTCTCGTACCACCGACTCAGGCCCTGCTGGCACTCCGGCGGCTGGAAGGACTGCTGGACCCTCGGTCTGGTGCTCTCCCTCTTTGACTGAGCCTTCACCTGTGCGGTGCGTGTGATGAAAAGGCAGGACCAGCGCCATGCTCAGGGATTCCCAATGTTTCTGAAGGGCCCCTCTCTCCACCCAGGAACCACCTGCTTGTGCCTGGTCGAACAAAGCTCCTCGCCAACAACTTCTCCACTGGCTGGATGTCAACACAGTCCTGCAGTAAAACTCATCGCCTTTATTTCCCCTTCTAGGACAAAGAAATAATAGCAAAAATACCCTTCTTGTACCATGAGAGAATAATTCCACAGCGATGTCCAGGTCTATTAGCAGACCCCGGAGGGACTGGCCTGGTCCAGGGCTGCTGTGCACACCGTCCTATAGACGAGGAGCGACGTGCCGCGTGGGTGGTGGCTGGGCGGTTCCAGCACACGAAGCACCAGTAAGGTGGAGAACTCGCACCTCAGTCTTCTGTGTTCACTGTACCCCTATCACATTCTCCCGCAGTGGTCGGCTGATGAGTCCAGCTGAGCCCAGGCGGAGGACACTGCATGGCCCCTCGTCCGAAAGGTGACTGTCATGAACACAGCTCCTGTGCCTGCTGGGGAAGTACTGTGCTGGGTCCCGGGAGCTCACAGTAAAAGCAACGTGGTACAGGGGCAAGACATTAAGGTCGGAGCTGCACCTGCTGGAATCCCGGTTCCATCACTTCCATGTGGACACCTTGGAGATGCAGCTGAGAACCTGTTGGCTGTGTCATACCGAGTGGGGGGCAGCGACACCCCTGAGGACCCAGCTGGTCGCCCAGGGAAAGCCTGTGGGCACAGTAGCCCTGATGGGCAGTCTTCTTTTCTTTAATTAACTTCTCTGGGAAATGTGTGCACCTTGATCCTCAAATCCCCCCAAATCCTGTTTGAGCTGGGTCCTTTCCCTTTCTATAATATGTTATTCATATGACCACTTTAAACATTCTTCATTTCCTAAGTCAAGCTGGAAACATAATTCATTGTGTGAGGGAAACACGACTTTCCGGGAGTGCTTTGTTTAGTCAGACCCTGCACCTGTGTCTGCCTTTATACTGAGTGTCACGGCACAGGGACAGACTCTGTCAGGGCAACACCACGCAAATTGTTCAAAACACAGCCTGCTCCTGGGACACAGGACCGGCTCTCCGGTGTGGGTGGCCGTCAGCCGCACGACAGTCTCGCCCTGAACACCAGCTCACATCAGCAGAGCCAGGAGGGCGATATTTCTGTGGCGATTTCCTCCAACCTAGGCAATCTCCTTTATTCCCTGTTGGAATAAGAAGATCCCAGGGACACATCAACTTATTTACAAAATTGAATTATTCAAAAGGAAAATAAGGTATTTCTTAGCAGCTTGGCCTGAACTTACTTCACTTTTAAAGACTGTGTAGAAATAAATGGTCAAAGCCAATGTTTTGGAAACTTGCTCTTGTGACTTGAAATCATGGGCACATTTCTTTGTCTACTTCACAAAAGGTAATCTGGTACTCTCACGCTGTGACAGCCTAAGCATTTGGGAATAGGAAATTCATCTTGCTGAGGAAAGATGTTAACACATTGAATTTTCAAATAATTTAGTTGGGAAAATTTTTGCTAAAAAACGCTATCAGAGTCTACAAACCAGAGTTCTATGTCTGGTAAGGGTGGAGAAAAGAAAATTTCAGATGTGAACTAAAATAAAATCTTAAGTCTGCCCCCAGCAGCTGACCAACTAGACCCCCTCTTGACGAGAGGAATCCCTAAAACTGAGTTGTCAGCCAGGAGATCAGACAGGCCTCATCAAGTCCCCTCCCGCCACAGACCTGTCCTTTGTGTCTTATTAACAGGCCCAAGGCCCTGCAGAGTTACCCGTAGGTCCTCAATACACAAACCACATGGGTCTGGGCATCGGTCCTGTAGTTTGTCTCTGATTAACAGACCTTTAACTCAAGCATTCCTGTTTGCAGACTCCTGATCTCTTAGACAGAACCTAACTCTTTCAGCCAATTGTCAGGTTTATCTCCACTTCTGGGGATATCCCGCCTTTTGGGGCCAAACCAATGTGCCCCTTCCATGTGTTGATTTATGACTTCACCTGTAATTCCTGTCTCCCTGAAATGTATAAAACCAAACCGTGACCCCACCACAATGACCGAGCCACAGCCCGCCCACGTGCTCAGGGCAGGGCTCCGGGTCATGGTCCTCAAATCTGGCTCAGGATAAACCTCTGAAATTGTTGTACAGAGTATGGCTTCCTTCTTACCGATACAGACTAATGTCCCTCAGGGACATAGATGCAAGAATTGGGCGGCACCTGTGGCTCAAGGAGTAGGGCACTGGCCCCAAATGCCAGAGGTGGCTGGTTCAAACCCAGCCCCGGCCAAAAACTACAAAAAATAATAATAATAATAATAAAATAAAAAAAGTATTTGAAAAAATAAATAAATAAATGGAAGAATTGTCAGTGAAATATTAGAGAACTGAATCCAGCATGTACAAACAGGATAATGCATCATGAACAAGCAGAATTTATTCCAGAATTGTAAAGTTGGCTTAACATTTAAATATCATTCAGAGTAATTTGCCTTGTTAACAGAGTAAAGGAGGAGTGCTAAATCATCATGTCTATGGATACAGGGAAAGCATTTATTAAAGCTGTGTACTCATTCATAATTTAAAAACGTGCCATCTACTAGAAATAAATAGGAACTTTATCTGTAAAGGATATTGCTTTTTAAAACATCACAGCTAATATCGTGCTTAATGGTAAAATATTGAACTTTTTCCCCTAAAGATTAGGACCAAGGTGAGGAGACCTAGTCCCATTTCTTATATTTGACACATTCCTGGAGGTTCTAACCATGGCACTAAGGTAGGTGATATAACTAAAGGGCATAACCACTAGAAAGAAAGAAGTAAAATTATTGTATTTGTGATTTTATATATATATGTATTTTTTTTTTTTTTTGCAGTTTTTGGCCAGGGCCGGTTTGAACCCGCCACCTCTGGCATACAGGGCTGGCGCCCTAGTTCTTTGAGCCACAGGTGCCACCCTTGTGATGATATTTTAATTTATATAAATATGCTGAGGAATCTCCAAATCGACTGGTAGAATCCACGGTGAGGGGGTGGCCCCTGTGGCTCAAAGGAGCAGGGCACCAGCCCCATATGCCAGAGGTGGAGGGTTCAAACCCAGCCCCGGCCAAAAAAACTGCAAAAAAAGAAAAGAATCCATGGTGAGTTCAGCAAGGATGTGGAATACATGATGGATATACAAAAAGCAATTACATTTCTACGTACTAGTAGCAAAGAAGTGAAAACTCTCAAATATTCCATCTATAATTCATGCACACAAAATAAAATACTTCAAGTATTTATTGCAGCACCACTGAGCTGAAAATCAGAGTATCACAGAGGAGATTACAGGCCTGGGTGGATGGACAGTGACCACCATGGGCTGGACGACGGCCGTCATCAACATGGTATTTCTCTCCCATTTGACTTATTGACTCAGTACAATCTCAGCCAGAATCCCAATGGCACTTTTTACAAGACATAGACCTGCTGATTCCAAGGTATACTTGGGAAAGTAAAGTCCATAAGAAAGCCAGCTCAGAGCTGGGGCAGGGAGGGAGGAAAAAGAAAGATGTGGGGCACTCACTGTCTGACAGCAGCTTTTCCTATAGATCTGCATTAATCATGACAGCACGCTGTTGCTTTAAGAAAAGACAAATAGGCCGGGCACAGTTGCTGTCACTGGTAACCCCTCTCTGGGAGGGCCAGGCGGGAGCATCCCTTGAGCTCAGGAGTTTGAGACCAGCCTGAGCAAGAGTAAGACCATCTCTACTAAAAATGGAAAAATCACTCAGGGATGGTAGCAGGCTTTTGTAGTCCCAGCTATGGCAGGAAGGTGAGGTAGGTGGCTCACTTGAGCCCAGGAGTATGCTGTGAGGTAAGCTGATGCCCACTCTAGCGTAGGCAAGAGAGTGAAACTACATTTCAAAAAACAAGCAAAAAAGAATAGACAACTAGATCCAGGAGACATAAAAGAGAGTGCAGAAATAGACCTACCCAAACATGGGCAAGTGATTTTTGACCAGAAGTTCAAGGCTATTCAATGGGTAAAGGAAAGCATTGTCATTGGAATGTGCTAAGCATCTGTCCAGCTGTATAAAATTGTGGAAAAAATGACTGTTAATATTTACCACTCACAAACATACAAAAATATAAGATGTATCAGAGGCTTAACTGTAAAAACCAAGAGAGGCTACAACTTCATTTCTTAGCAAGGACAAGTTTTAGACATAAAGGAAAAGATTTGTTATATAGGAATTCATCAAAACCAGAACTGCTCATCAAAGGAAACCATTAAGAAAATGAAAATACTAGGTACAGACTGAAATAAAAGTATTTATAATAAAAGTTTTTGACAAAGGACTTTTGTCAAAATAAATAAATTATACATGTGAAAGATCATCAAAAATATGCGAGAGGCTCAAATAGATACTTCCCTAAAGACAACAGGAACGTTTGAAAGGTACATGAAGGAGTGATCAAGATCATATAAAAATGCCAAGGAAAACGATGACAATGTCCAATGGTTCATACCCACAGCGTATTTGGGCCTGGAAAGCCTGACAGCACCTCATTTTGGCAGGGCCAGTCTGCAACCGAGGCCCTCAGACATTTCTTGTGGGATGCGAAATGGAGCAATCATTTTGGAAAAGGATCTGGCAGCTCCTTAAAGTTAAACACACTGCTGCTTCTGACCCAGCCATTCCATTTCCAGGTTTTTACAGGAGAAATGAAAACATAAAAGGACAGGAATAAGAATATTCATAGCAGTTCTACTCATAAAAGCAAGAACAACAGAAACAAAAAAGAAACAGACCAAATGTCTATCAAAAGAGAACACAAATAGTCATAAAATCACCTATTACTTAGAAATACAAAGAAACAAACTAAGGATAAAGGAAGCATCCATAAATCTCAGAAACATTTTGCTAAGGAACAAAAGTCAGACCCTAAAATAATGTACGCTTTAGGGAGGGGCCTGTGACTCAAAGGAGTAGGGCGCCAGCCCCTTATACCAGAGGTGGCGGGATCAACCTCAGCCCCGGCCAAAAACTACAAATAAATAAATAAATAAATAAATAAATAAATAAATAAATAAATAAATAAAATGTATGCTTTATGACTTCACTTCCATGAGGTCTGAGAACAGGCAAAATTACTCCATTGTGATAGAAGCCTGAAAGGTGATGGTCTCTGGGCAGGTGTCATTGGGCACTAGGGGCTGGGTGGTCTCTGGGCAGGTGGCATTGAGCAGCAGGGGCCGGGTGGTGTCTGGGCAGGTGGCATTGGGCACTAAGGGCTGGATGGTCTCTGGGTAGGTGGTATTGAGAAGCAGGGCCAGGTGGTCTCTGGGCAGGTGGCATTGGGCACCAGGGGCCAGGAGGTGTCTGGGCAGGTGGCATTGGGCACCAGGGGCCGGGTGGTCTCTGGGCAGGTGGCATTGGGCACCAGGGGCCAGGTGGTCTCTGGGCAGGTGGCATTGGGCACCAGGGGCCGGGTGGTATCTGGGCAGGTGTCATTGGGCACCAGGGGCCGGGTGGTCTCTGGGAAGGTGGCATTGAGCAGCAGGGCCAGGTGGTCTCTGGGCAGGTGGCACAGTGCAGCAGGGGCCAGGTGTTCTTTGGGAAGGTGGCATTGAGCAGCAGGGCCGGGTGGTCTCTGAGCAGGTGACTTTGTACAGCAGGGGCACGGCTGATGTCTGGGCAGGTGTCTTGTGCAACTTGAGTGAGGGAGGGGCTCCCAGGGCCTCGATCACCTTCCACATCTTGGTCAGAGTGGTGGATTCTCAGGTGTGGGCATTTGCCAAAGTTCCAATTGTTTTCTCATAATCCTTGCATTTCATTCTCTGTACCTTTTACTGTGAGAAGGTAAAAATGACATGTTAGAAGTCTAAATTTGTCAAATTATCCTTCAGTCCTCTGTTAGGAACTGGAGAGGTTGAGAGGTTTAGGCTTTGGGACAGATGTAAATAGATCAAGGGCACGAACCCCAGGGCCGCATGGGGTGGCCTGACAAGGACGCCAGCCAGCCCTGCTTACTCCACCTGCCCAGAGGACCATTCCAATGGTCCCTCCAGTCTATAAGGTTTGGGTTTGATGTAAATTGCCATTTACCTCAATTAAGTTAAAATGTCAGATTCACGCCCCCTACTTTCTCCTTCTGTTTTGGTGGGGAGGGTGAGTCTACAGATGTTGGGATGATGTTAGTAGGGGCAAAAGCAGAAACCAGGACACATCTCATGCTTTTTCCTCTAAAGTTTCTTTAGAGTCTGAGCCCTTCTGACTTTGCAGTGTTCCTCTCGGGTCTGTGTCTGTGCCTTTCATGACCCTCGGCTGCTCCTTTTGCTCAGAGTAATTCTAGACCTGAAGGCAGAGATGTATGTCTTATTCACTGCTTTGTCTCTTGTACCTAGAACAGTGACACAGAAGGTGCCAGCTCTTCCCTGAAGTCATTTACCTGCACACTCATTCATCAGTTCACCCCTCAAACACTGGGGGTGGGTGCAGGGGCTGAGTGAGGGTCAGTGCCCACCTGCACTCCTCGCTCCTGGGCTCCATCAGTGGGTGGGTGCAGGGGCTGAGTGAGGGTCAGTACCCACCTGCACCCCTCGCTCCCGGGCTCAGGCAGTGGGTGGGTGCAGGGGCTGAGTGTGGGTCAGTGCCCACCTGCACCCCTCGCTCCCGGGCTCAGGCAGTGGGTGGGTGCAGGGTCAGTGAGTGAGGGTCAGTGCCCACCTGCACCCCTCACTCCTGGGCTCAGGCAGTGGGTGGGTGTAGGAGCTGAGTGAGGGTCAGTGCCCACCTGCACCCCTCACTCCCAGGCTCCATCAGTGGGTGGGTGCAGGGTCAGTGAGTGAGGGTCAGTGCCCACCTGCACCCCTCGCTCCCGGGCTCCATCAGTGGGTGGGTGCAGGGTCAGTGAGTGAGGGTCAGTGCCCACCTGCACCCCTCGCTCCCGGGCTCAGGCAGTGGCCCCTCCTGTGATGTTCACACAGCCTGGGCATTGCTTGGTTACCTGTATATGTGTGTGTTCATTCTCCCTTTGCAGAATGTAAGCTTTCTGAGAAGAGTCTGAGACTGGATTATTTTTGCAGCAAAATCATTGTGGCTGGCATAGTGCAAACATTCGACACATTTTAATTGAAGGAATGAAGGAGGAAGGGAGGAAGAAAGGAGGGAAGGGGCAAGGATAGAAAAACCTGTATTCATGAGAAGACAATACAATTGACTTTTATAAAAGCTCTGGCATCTCATCCTGGGTTTTGGAGGGTGTATATGTGGGGTGTTCTTTCATGTTGCCCAGGAGGTCAGACGTGGCTCTGGCCATTCTCACAAGGTGCGGGACCACTTCCAGGGCTCCTCTGGCCACAATGGCAGTGGCTAACTCTAGGGCAACCTTAGGATCCTGATGTGGTATGAATTTTGCCCAGATGTCAACACTTCATTCACAGCTGTGGAATGGGCTTGCACCTTCTGGGTGGGGACAGAGGCAGTGGCAGGCCCCAGTTGGCCAACTCCTGGCTCCTCCCTCCTCAGGCTCCTCCCACCTGTTGGCTCCTCCCTCCGCCTGGCTCCTCCCTCCTCATGGCACCTCCAGGAGCACTTGGTGAGGACTCACCAGATAAGAAAGAGATTAGCAAGCATCAGGAGAGCTGCTGAAGCCTAACTGAAAAACAATGTAGCAACTTTTGAAGAAGCTTTGATGATCTTTTCATGGAGTCTATTAGACAGAATCATAAAATGAGGACATTTGCTCACTTTGGACTTAGTAAGTCAGCAATTCCATGCACCTCAATGCAACCTTTAGCTGTCAGTCAGCACTTGATCATATTTTAAGGTTTAAGGTACAGAAGTCTCTTCACCTTGGAAAGAAAATGAAACGAAATAAAATAAAGGAGAAGAAAAGAAAGGAAAGAAGAGTAAAATCAAAAGTACAACTTTTTGTCCAGAGGTAGAGATAGCTCTGGGCATGGGCCGTGACGCGCATGGTGCGAGCTGAAGCCAAGACGGAGCCCGTGTGGCGTCCCTCTCTTTCTCTTGCTTTCATTTTGGCAGCCCAATAGGTCTGTATTTGTACTTAACTTGCTCATACTTGTCTTCCAATCTCAGTGCAACTGCAAACAGGTCACTACCGCACAGGCTGAGCCAAGAGAGCTGTCCCAGCCGCGGTGCGTGGGTGAAAGGCCGGAAAGTGCCTGAGGTCCACCTGACTCTCTTACAAGGGCAAGGTAGACTCTGGCCGTGTGGCAGACAGGCCTGCGCACGGCAGATTACAGCACACTGTGTCATCCAGCACACCAGGCAATTTCCTTTTTGAGTCACTTTTCAGCTAAGCATGAATCACGCCCCACCCTCCTGCTCCAGAGCTTTCTGCCTGCTGGCTCCGTGGCCCAGGTGGGAGGGAGAAAATTTTCCCTCTGATGAGAGTAGGTCACAGGGGCCCAGAGAACACAGCCTTCTGCCGCCGGGGAGGAGTCTGAAGGAGAACGCCTTGTCCCTTGCAAGGAGATTCCTCCCAGGACGCAGGGTCATCAGCCCCAGACCCTGGGCAAGCCTGAAGTTGGATACTGAAAAAGGCGATGCTGAGATGATGGTCCATTTGCTAGCAGAGAAACACACATTCCTGTACTCTGCATGTTTTTATTTTGATTTTAAAATAAAATCCTGTCCTCTGAGCTTTTGTGAGGGGAGAGATGTGAGTGTCCTTGTACCTGCCTCCAGGAGGCTGGCTGCTCTGTCATCAGAAAAGTAGGATGCATCTGATCGCCAGTCGCTGAAGTTGACCACAGGAATTTTGGGACCACAGGAATTTTCATTTTCTCGTGGTTTTGAAAAGCACATATTAATACTTACCAAGAACTGGCTTTGAGTTGTTCTTTTGTTGCTTGCAACTTTCTCTTGCTCCTTCTCTTTATTTCATCCACAAACCTATAGAAACAAGTAAAAAATGCAGTGAGTAGTTGCGCATGCAATTCAAGACAAGAGAGTGAGGGACAGAGAGGGCCTTTGTGGGTTCTCCGCGAGGAAGGAAGGGGTGGCCCCGTGGCGGAGGGTGCCTTCCACACCTGAAACAGAGGAAGGACCCTCACCCCAATCACTCGGCCTTCCCCACCTGAAGCCTTGTCAGACGCAGAAAAGTGGAAACCTCAAACCCGAGGAAGCTTACAGATCGTCGCGAGACATAAACGCTGGTGGAGGCCATCCACGGCCTCTGGGGTCTCCCAGGAGGGAGCCAGGCAGAGAAGGGCGAGGGGCTCCTTCTCCTTTGCTCCTCTTCCACCCTCCCTGAGAGGGGCTTCCACGATCCCTGCTTGGTGTGAAGACAGGCTTTTGGATTCTGACATTTTCTTCAGCCGTTAAGAGTCTTCCATTTGAACGTAGTATCTTTCAAAAAGGTTACTACCTTACTTCAGGAAGGATACTGTGGGTTAGAGCTTGTGGAGGGGTAGGGAAGGGCAAGCCCGCCGTCTAAGAGCTCGGGGGGGCCCTGTCTCCATCCCCCCAAGTCTGCCTCTCATAAGCCACCCGGAGGCACGTGGAGCCTGGTGCTCCCCTGCTGAGACACCTCCAGCTGCTCTCTATTGCCGAGGAACAAATGCACACTCATCACTGTGGTGGCCATGGGGCCCCTCTCCCCTGAGCACCTGTGCTCCGGCCCACAGCACGCCCCGCACACAGCTGCGCCCCTGCCTCCGTTCCGTGCTGGCTTTGTTCCTTCAGCTTGTGACTCCCTTGCTAGTTGTATTTCTGCTCCGCACCCCATTTCTCTGACTGTTGAAACCGTAACCACTTCACACGGTCCATCTATCTGCTCCACAAAACTGCCCCATCCCTCACGTCAACATAAATCATGTATGTGCATTTATTTGTCCATGACACCTATTTTTGTCAAGGCCCTGGTGTGTTCCTCTGAGTGTACCTGTGGCACTGGACACAGTGCCTGGAATATTAAAGAACTGAGTAAGTGAAGCCTGAGTTGTTTCAGGTTCTACTTGTTCCAGAAACCGACACTACAAAAAAAAAAAAAAAGACTTTAAGTAATGAATGAGGCTCTCAGAGGCAAAATGGACCTAGGGACGCTGAGAGACAGGGTCAAAAGTGGCATGTGACTGCAGGAAAACTCTTTGTTCCCAGATAAAGGAGGAAGCCTTGGCATTAGGGAAATAGAAATTCAGTGTCAGCACTGACGTGTGCTCTTTGCAAAAAATATAGAAGATACAGCCATCGTCCAATGGTCTTTAGGGGACCAAATATTGGATAAACCTTGCTTTGGAGTTTTCAAAGCAAGGGCCCACAGATACCACTCCTGTAATACAGCATTTACTTAGTTTTACAAAGCGCTGAGGAGATGGCCTTGTTCAAGTTCCAACCAATCCTCGGGTCTCTCCCCTGGTCTATGCTGGCCTGTCCCTCAGGGGGCTGCGCAGTGGGCGCTGGAGTTCGTGTCTCTTCCAATGAGGGGTCCGCACACCAGGCCACTCACTAGCCCTGAAACATGGGGCCTTGCAGAGAATGTTGAGAGAACTCCCCTGGCTGAAATCCTGTGCAAGGCATGAGAAGAATTCAGCAGGCTCGCCGAGACACGCTGTCACTGTCCCGGGGTCAGCACTTACTCTTTGTGAAGATAGAATGCCAGGAGCCATTCATTCAGACTTAAAAACAAAAAGGCACCCCCCCAAAAAGAGCCTGCAAAAGAAGTGGAAATCTTTATGATAAATTTCTGCAATCATCCTCAAACAGCCCCCCATGAAACTATTGATCCTGCAATCTGCTTACAAGAAGCCTTGGGATAAGAGTTCTCATTCAGACTGGAGTTCAGCATGTGTGAAGGGAAGGACGCTGGGAGCGTGACAATTAACTCCGGAGGTGTTTGGGTGACCGAGTGCTTCTCACTTAAAGGAGGGTTGGTGACAGAACACCACTGGGAGGGCACAGCAGCTGCTCTTAACACAAGGCCATGTCTACTGGCCTTAGCAGACTGATGTCTGCTGGGCTTTGATAGAGCCAACCAGAAAATAAGAACGATAAGGAGTCCTTTTAAAAAGCATGCTACTGTCCTTTGGAGGCCAATATACACATCGGGTATCTGCTATGAATGGAGCTTTCAGAGGATTTAAATCAGACTTTTTCATATCAGCTTATGCTAGGGTTCCTGGGCACTGTTCATAACTCTTTCAGAGGGAGAAGGAGGTTGCTGTGGGCTCTGGGCTTCTTTCTCTGTCTCGCCCACCAGACACTTTGCATCTGTGACTCCTTTCAGGGTCCTTCCTTGGAGCCACTGCACCCGGCTGGTAATTGACATTTCACTGTGATGCCAAGAACACTCATAATAAGGCTCCAGACAAAAAGGAAGAAAGCAAAGCTTAGCACACACAGAACCCAAGCCCCAGAACCTCTGTGCACGCCCATGCATGCACACATAAGAATGCACACATGCATGCACACATGCACACACGCATACACACACATGCATACATGCACACACTCACACACATGCACATACTTGTGCATGCCCACGCATGCACACACACATACACACATGGAGTGTGCATGACTCTGAACCCTCCTTGATGGGTTCTGCAATGCGGTGGTCAAAGGCCTGTCTGCACCAGCAGGCACAGATGTGGCGGAGCTGGGCAGCACCTGCTGTATGGTGATCTGGCCATTTGTCTTGGAAAGGCCCAGGAGAGAGAGGCCTGAGTCTCTGAACCTTTGGAGGACCCCAGACAGCAGGGGCACCTGGTGGAACAAAGGGCCTCCCAGCATGTGCAAGGGCTGCTTTTTGTCAACTGGGTATCACATTCCAGACACAGTGTGACAGACAAATGCCAGGCCAGACGGAGATACAATCTGCTCCACCTGGGTCTCCACCTGGGTTGTGTGGTGTGAGCAGATGCTGAGTCCACACGGGGCAGGTGCAGGGGAGCCTGGGGAAGAAAGCACAGACCCCAGCCCAGGGCTGCCGCCAAGGCTCCAGGGAGGCTCCTTTTTCTAAGTTATTGATCCAACATTTATGGGACATAAATCTTGTCTATGCAGCACCTGGTTGACGCTTTCTGGCAGAAGAAGCCTGAGGGAATCTCTGACGTGAAAACTAAAGGGCCCTGTGCCAGCACCGGTTTCCCCGCTCCCTTCCTGGAGACAAGGCCGGCAGTTCCCTTGTCTGCGGCTGCTATACTCGCCTTTGAGGATGGGGCTGTCTTTATGCCCATGGGGGCACTTGGAAGGTTCCTATGGGGCAGACTGTCTCTGACCGGCAGGGCTGGTGGGCTTGTCCCTCGCTGGCATAGGAAGCTTGGAGGAGGCCCACGCCTGTGCCACATGAAAGGTTGATGCTGCACCCTGACCCTTGATAATGCCCTGGTCAGCTATGCTGAGTAATTCCTGAGATCAGAATTCAGACCTTTCCTGATTGTTTCTCTAATTGTTTTCATTCTGACTTTATTGTTGTCTTCTGTTAGATGAAATGACATGCATCTGCCTAATAAAAACTTAACGCCATTATTGGCAATAAAGAAGCCGTTTGCATCTAAGATAAATACCAGCTTCCATGCAGAACACTTTGTGGCCCTTCCAGTGGGAAATTGCCCGCCTTTAACACATGTTGATATCTGGCCACGCAGGGGAGCACTAACATTCTTTCTGCTCTTCCACTCTTCGACATCTCCTTTCCACCCTTCCCTTCCCCTTCTTTTCTTCTTCTTCTTACTGCTAGTTTTGCTGTTCTGCTTTCTCTTAGAACTTGCCCCATCATCCTTTCTGGTCTGAATATTCCTGGGCTCACATAAAAACTAAGTCCAGAGGTAGGAAATTGCTCAAACTCGTTCTTCTTGCTAGCCTTGTAGACACTCTTTTCGGAACGGTTTATTTTTTTAATTGGAATTTTGTTGACATGATGGTAGATTCCTGTTCAATTGTGTCCTTTACCGAGTTTCCCTCAGTGGGAACATTGTGCAGAACTATAGTCTTGAAGCATTACAACCAGGATATTGACATTAATACAACCCACCATTCTTGCTGGGAATTCTTGTCACTTGTTACTTGTACTCATTTGTGTAAGTGTGTGTGTGTGCATTTGCTCCATACAGTTTTATCACGTGTATGGGTTTGTGTACCACTACTACTGTTATTATACTGAGCAGTCCTCAGGGATGTTACCTTTTTTATTAGTGGACGTTATTCTTTATAGCAGTTTTAGATTTATAAATGAATTGTTAGTGCAGAGAGTTCCCACATACCTCCCCCTCAACCTATGATTTCCTCTGTTATTGCCATCTTACGTAAGTATGGTTTACTTGTCACAAATTGCAGCTAAATTATGGTTTATCACAATAGCCATACATTGTGATTAAGTAGAGCCCATGGTGAAGTCAGATTCCTTCAGTTTTCACCTGCTGTCCTGCTTCTGTTCCAGGGGCCTGCCTAGGTTAACATATCACAATGCAGTGGTCATATCTCCTTTGTCAGC
Organism: Arctocebus calabarensis; assembly: GCA_963573935.1. NCBI lineage: Eukaryota > Metazoa > Chordata > Mammalia > Primates > Lorisidae > Arctocebus > Arctocebus calabarensis. The sequence continues at coordinate 4,079 of CAUYON010129889.1, read as the reverse complement.
TTTTGGCTGAGAATTTCTCAGACTTTCTTTTCTTTTAGTGATAGTGACAGTTTTAAGAGGTAATGGTCATATATATATTTGTATATTTTTGCAGTTTCTGGCCTGGCTGGGTTTGAACAGGAGTAGGGCACCAGCATATGGGGCAGGCGCCCTACTCCATTGAGCCACAGGCACCACCCGAGATATATATATATATATATATTAGATGCTGTTCTATTGATACCTGTCTGATGTTCTTCTCATGATTAGACTGAGGTTATAGCTTCTGGGAGGAAGATCGTGCAAGTAAACTGCCATTCTCACCACTTTGTATTGGGGTACACACTGTCAACAAGATGCATGCTTTACATAGTCACCGGTGGAGGCAGAACTCTTTCTCAGCATCCTGTTGGAGGTCCCAGCTAGTTTAGTAAGATCGGAGCGGAAACAAAAAGTTTACAGCTGGGGAAAAAAGAAATAACACTGTCTTTATTCACAGATGACAAGACTTTCTATACAGAACAACCTCCCCCACCCCATGAACAACAACAACAACAATCCGGTGGAATTCATCAAGAATTGTAGCAAGTTTTCGGGATATGCTGTATACTCAGTCTGCATGTCCTATTGCTTTCCTTTATAGCAGCAGTGAGTGGATGATTGGAATTAGAACCAAAAACACAACATCATTTACATTAGGATCAGTAAAGTAAATACTAAGACATAAACCTAACAAATCTATATGAGGAAAACTATAAAACTCTGATGAAGGAAATCAAAGAAGAACTAAATACATGGAGAAAATGTTCATGGATAGGAAGACTTGATACTGGCAAGATGTTATTTCATTTTAAATCTCAGGAATCAAAATGCGCAGTAAGATGTTTTGTGGATATTGACAATCTGGTCCTAAGACTATAAGTAGAGGCAAAAGACCCGCAATGGCGAACACAATATTGGAGAAGGACAGAGTTGGAGAATGGACCCTTCTTGACCTCAGCACTTAACTATACAGCCACAGTAGTTAAGATATTGTGGTATTAATGGAGAGTATAGACAAATAGATCAAGACCAGTCAACTGATCTTTCACAAAAGAGCAAAGGCAATTCAATGAAGCAAAGACAGACTTTTTTAACAGATGTGTGCAGGAACAACTGCACAGCCACAGTTGTTCTAGACACAGACGTCATCTTGTCTGGTGTCCTCATCTTCCTGCACCCAGCCGGCTCACCCCACTTCTGGCTTCCAGTTCTCCTATGTTTTGCTGTCACTTCCATTCACTTCTTCCCCCTGGTCATTAAGGGACAAGGTGACATAAGGACACCAGGCCTGTCTGCACAACAGCCTGCTCTTAGAGAGCCCTGACGACGTTAATGCCCGTGGTCTCCTTCTCAGCACCAGACACCATCTCTAAATGCTCCTTTAGGCTCCACTGAAGGTTTTCAAGTCTGTGGTTGCCCTGAAAACTCCCCTCCCACCCTCGCGGCCTTGGTGTCCACAGAGAGCAGGCTCAGGCACCTCTGTCAGCAAGCGCCGACGGGCTAGCCACCTGGGTTTACCGATCGTTTTGGCCAAAAGGTTCTCATTCCCACAGAGCAAAGTATAGAGGCAAGTGAAATTCTTCTTGTGATCTCACTGGGCTTAGATTTCCTCTTAACAATATTTGTTTTGCCCTTTCTGTCCAACATGATTTAGATTGATGGAGAAGGATGAATTAACATAAAAATCAGGCTTTGGTTTCTGTTTGTCATTCACCTGCATTTTTCTGAGAGACCTCTGGCAGATCTATCTTTTTAGTTCCCTTTGATTCTTAAGGACTGTAGTTCAAGTGTGAAAGACGTGGTTGCCAAGTGCACCTGGACCATGTGACTGCTGACCTCCAGGCAGTGATCCGGGTTCCCCTGGCCTCTATCTCTGCGCCCCTGGACCAGGTGACTGCTGAGCTCCAGCCAGTGACCGGCTTCCCCAGGCCTCCGTCTCTGCCCCACCTGGACCATGTGACTGCTGATCTCCAGGCAGTGATCTGGCTTCCCCAGGCCTCCATCTCTGCCCCACCTGGACCATGTGACTGCTGACCTCCAGGCAGTGATCTGGCTTCCCCAGGCCTCCATCTCTGCCCCACCTGGACCATGTGACTGCTGACCTCCAGGCAGTGATCTGGCTTCCCTAGGCCTCCATCTCTGCCCCACCTGGACCAGATGACTGCTGACCTCCAGCCAGTGACGGGCTTCCCCAGGCCTCTGTCTTCTGCCCTAAAAAGTGTGGATAATGGTACCACCCCAAGAGATCATTGTGGAAATTAGAATAAATCAGAAGTCTGTTTCTCTCAGGCACCCTGTGAGTGGTGATTCATAAACTGTTTCTTATTCAGGCATTTGTGTGAATGTCCCCGTTCCTTTGGTATTTAACACCTTTAAAATGAATAGCGTGTGTTCTGTCATCATCTTGCAAAAATCCTGTTTAGCCCCATCTGTTTGTTGTGGGCATGCTGCTTCTTATCAGAGCTAAATCTGAAGGATCGGTTAGAGCAACATGGATAAATAGCATAGCATTTATTTAAAAAAATCAGAAACAAAACAGCATATTAGTAGGACTTCATTTATATGAAGTTTATAAGCAAGCTCAGTGGAGTGCAGTGTTGAGACGCTCACATATGAGAACCATTCAGGACAGCAAGGTGGGCGATGTCACCACTCACAACGTGCAGGCCCTCGGGAGAGGGAAGAGTCACACAGAGGGGCCACAATGTGATGGGTCATGCGTGACGACCCAGTGTGCTATCTGTGTATATTTCGTGTGCATGCGTTTATGTGTCTTGTGCTCACAGTGAAATGTGTTTTGTTTGTTTGTTTGTTTGTTTATTAAATCATAGCTGTGTACATTAGTGCAATCGTGGGGTATAATGTGCTGGCTTCATATACAATCTGAAACATTTTCGTCAAACTGTTTAACATAGCCGTCACGGTACTTTCCTAGTTATTGTATGAAGACATTTGTATTCTACATTCAGTAAGTTTCATCTGCACCCTTCTAAGATGCACCGTAGGTGTGGCCCCACCAATCACCCTTTCTCCACCCATCCTCCCCCCTCCCCTCAGTAAAATGTTTTTGAAAGCTTAATTCAGGCTCATTTGAACATGTAAGATCTGTGAAGATGGGAGTTATAAATAAAGTTTTATTACAATCTTAGAAAACTCACAATTAAGTTTGCTTAAACATTACTGTTATTTTACACTGTGAAGGACCAAGCAAATTGTATTCTTGCCTGTCTTTAAAGCTGGGAGCCTCCCCTGCCACTTCAGTGTCTAAGTTCACCTGGTGCAGGGGGTGGGAGGCACGTTCCTGGGGGTGCTGTGGGACCAGTCCTGGGGAGACCCCTGTACCCCACCTTGCCCTTTGGGCTGCCTCCATCTCCCCCAAACATCTCAAGCTCTTCCTCCCACACCCACAGGGCCTTTCAGTCCAACACACCAGTGCTGGAATCACAATAGGAAAGGATAACAGAAAGATGTCAGGAGATGGTCAGACACCTGAAAACTTAACAACACACTGCAGAATAATTCATGGGCCAATGAAAATACGAAAAAGGAAATACAAATACATTTAGCTGTATAAAAGCTTTCAACGGCACTACTTGGGGATAATTTCATATTTTCTCAAGACACATTATACTTTCATTTTATACACTATTAAAAAGAAAGAAATGTGCTTCCCACTCAGCTCGTTTTACTTCCTCTCTTGTGGAGGCCATGTCGTGTTGCCCGTCACGTCTCTGTAAATGTCCACAGGTGGAAATTGGGATTTGTCTGCATTTGGGAGATATACATCCGGTCCATCATGGGGTTAGGAGCAAGTGGGAGAGGAATGGATCCAATATCCCCTATTTGTATTAGGGAATATGATTTCTCAGGGTACCTAACCATACATATGCAACCTGGACCAATTTCATCCTAGGCTATAGTTGTGATTCTTCTTTCATATGAAAGTGTGAGTGATTATAAATTGGTTTCATAGTTTGGAGAACACTCAGGGGTCTAAATGTAGACCTGCTGTTTCATCCTGCAATTCCTCTTCTAGGTGTATATCCAAAAGACCAAAA
>CAUYON010129888.1:0-16296 GCA_963573935.1 Arctocebus calabarensis | reverse complement strand
CTTTATATAGTGATCAAGAAAATGCCATGAAGGATATCTGTAACAGTATGATCAAAATATTTCTGAATGTATATGAATCGTGCCCTGTGATTGCACCAATGTACATAATTATGATTCAATAAAATTATTAAAAAAAAAAGACACTTATGAAGCAAGTTCAGTGCATAATCTCGCCCATTTTTAAGTGATTTTTTGCAATATTTTACAATTGTTTGACACACGCGTAATTCAACAGTACCCCTAACTACCTGCTACTATTGAATCCTTCCAATTTTTCCACTTAGTTTCCACAGAAACAAGCCCTTTTGCATTCATATTTCATCAATTCAGATGTTGTATAAATTGCTTAGTTGTAATAACAAGTACAACTAAAAAAAATAACATAAAGAGGTCTGGGAGCAGAACCAATCAACTAGTGGAAAGCATGGAGCTCAGCCAGTGGGAACAGAAGCATACACGTGGCAGAGTGTGGTTCACGGTGCTCAGTGGGCATGGGCCTCAGTCACCATGTCTTGCAGAGGGAAGAACAAGCCTTGACTAATTTGGTGTGCTTGCCAGTCCCCAGGGTGGCCCACAATGGTCCTTGCCCTCTGGTATTCAGACTCCAAGTAGTCTGAAATTATGGCTAGTCTATGTGACCAATTGCATTAAGGCAGGAATGACCACTGTGTGACCGCAGAGAATCTGTCATAAAGTGTGTGGCCACTTTTGCTTTAGTCTCTTAGATCATTTGTTTTGGGAGAAGGCGGTCATCACACCATGAGGACATTCAAGCAGCCCTGTGAAGAGACCCACATGGAAAAGATTTGAGGTCTCCCACCAACAGCCAGCACCAATTTGCTGGCCATGGGGATGGGCCACTTTGGCAGAAGACTGTCCAGCCCCAGTCAAGGCTGTGGATAACTGCAGCCTTGGATAGCATTTAACTGTACTGTTATGGGAAATCTCAAGCCAGAATGCTTTGGCCAAGCTGATCCTTGAATTCCTGATCCACATAAGTTTTAGAAGATAACAAATTTCAGGGCAACTTGTTAGCAGTAATAGATAATACATTTGTCAAAATGATACTTGTCTGTCATGTAGAGAAGCTTGTGCAATCATGGGCTGTCCATTGTACAGGAAGCTGTCCTACCTGCCTTTTCTAGGAGTGGTGGCCATAGACCATGTGTAAGGTGGCTCGTCAGGGTTAAGGCTCTGATCATGAAGGAGAAAGGACCCCAGGAGGATAAATCCAGAAATCTTGACCTTCTTTCTTAGCACCAGACTCAACCAAGCTAACAAATTTAGGCTGGATTTAATGGGCAGATAAACAAAGCTTTTTTAATTCAAACTGTGTTCCATGAGCCAGCAGCATTGATGTCACCTGGGAGCTTGCTAGAACCGCAGCATTCCACACCCTGTCCAGACCTACTGAATAAGAATCTGCATTTTTTACAAAATCCCAGGATATTTGTGTGCACTTCAGGAAAGTCCGAAAAGCACTGGACTAAAGGGTTATTTGTGCGGCAGCTTTGGAATTGAGAGGACTACCTTCTAGAAGGGTTGCTTCTGGAAAGGAGTTTCCTTGTTCTGGAAGTAGGTTCCAAACTTGACAGGAACATCACAGAATCAATTCCTGAATTAGAGTAGGTTGGATTTCCTAGATTAAGTCCAGTTTTCAATCTTCAGTGGCTTTTGTTATTCTGTGATCCTTGTCTCCAATCTCATCCTGTCTGTGTAGATGTCTATAATACCTGTCCCAGGAGCCCCCAAATCCTGAATTTCACTGTCTTCTTTCTTTTTATCCCTTGTGGCCCTATTGTCTGCTTTAATAGCGCAGACTCTCCAAAATCTAGCAATGTTTTTTCTCTACTTGAAGGTGCACACGCGGCTCTAGGAAGAAGACCCACATTTTTCCGACTATGGTATACCCAGGACACACGACTTCCTGAGAGGGTGAGCAGGCAGGCTGCTGCCTTCCTTCCTTCCATCCAGAGATTCTCCATCAGGGTCTGAGACAAGCGACTGTGAGCTAGAAGGCAGGGTTTTTAAGGACCAAGCAAGAGGCTAGAGAAGTCATTAATTATGTTATCACAAAACATATTTGGCCCTTTTTCTTAACATTACAGCTACCATTGCTGCCGGTAATGCCCTTTTATTTGTCCAGGGGGCTTTGCTCCCATTAGATTAGATTAAGTGTCTCATCTAAGGCACAATAACAGATTTGGCCCTGTGGTTTAGCTGCTGGCTGTGCTTGACTGATACCCAAGCTTTTGACTCCCTGCTGCGTATCTAAGCGGTACAAGCTGCAGTCAATGCATTTAATCTACATAAAAAGAGCACAAATTGCACGTTAGCCTTTTTGAATCCAGTAATCAGGTTTTTCTCCCCCTGCTCTACTTTCGCTCTTGTGGACAATTGGAGGCACTCTTGTGTGATCCAGAGAGGTTGCAGAAAAATTTTTTTTTCTGAGTCAGGTAAAAAGAAAAGTCTTTTGCATTTTAATTGCACTTGATCTGCTCGTTGAATGACTCCTGTAATTTATATATTGTTCATAGTTAGTGCTTTCTGCAGTCCTGCCGCGCAGCTGATAACATAATTCACTGCGCTCCAGCACCTTGGGCTCTGTGGGTAGTGCCCGGGGCTTTCTTTTCCTTCTGAGTTTGCAAAATTCTCTCGTTTATCCTTGGAGTCAAGCTACTGTGGCTGCTGTCAGTCACTGTCTGTGTATGCAGGTGTAGCAGGGAAAAGGCCACTCAAGGAGTCCCAGCCTATTTCTTTGTTTACATTTAAAGATTGCCCTTTCCTTGCCTATGCTATTTGCAGCCCCGTTGACTGTTTGTGACACAGTTTCTAACACACCCACCCTAGATCCTGCTATTAATTGGTTTAAACTAGAGCTGTGACAGGAACAGTACACCCCACTACTGCACTCTGGCAGGGTGACTACAAAGGAAGTGAGAGCCAAGACAGTCAATAAATATGAAGGGGTTAATAAATAGGGAATGAGGAGATGGCTCTTTTTAAAATTTTTGAGTACATTAGATGGTGAACTCTTTGGAATTAGAGCCTTGCCAGTCTCGAGATTTGAACAGCATTCTAAACATTTCAGGCAAGCTTTGGGTTTTTACAATTCGTTTAGGTGTTTAACTATTTTATTCACTTTGTATCCACATTGAAACGGTGTTCCTCATATTCTCCAGAAGGGGACATGATGTAGGTTTAGTTGGATTATTTTGGCCCATCTTAGATTTTGCTTTAATAGTTTTGCTCTCAAAAATCCTTTGAGTGGAGATTAAATCCTTGCCACTCAAAGTGTGATCTGTGGGCTAGCAGTATCAGCATCATCGGAGAGTTTGTTAAAAATGCAGGCTCTCGGACCCCACCACAGAACTACTGAGTCTGAATCTGCATTCTTAGAAGACCTCCAGGTGGCCTATACAGTACAATGAGAGAAGTGTCTCAATGCCAGCTGCACTCTCAAATCATCTGAGAGCTTTGAAAAAAAAAATTGAGGCCTGGACCCCACCTCCAGAGATTGATTTAATCACTCTAGCATAGTTTATTAGCTCCCTAAGTGATCTAACATAAAGCCAAAGGGAAGAATCACTGGATGACACAAACTCTTAGAGAAGGACAGCATCTTCAACAGACGATTCTAAGCCTAAATCAATGTCCCGCGGGCATTTCCAAAATCTCCACCCCTGCCAGCCTCCCAGCCTCCCAGGGGAACCAGCAGGGATTTCAGCCCAACATAACTTGGTAAGAATTTATTCAGTGCCGATTATGGGTCCATCTCACCACATCCCACAGGTCCACTCAAACAAGCCACAAGGCAAAATCACCGGAAGGGCAAGTCAGAGTTTTCTATAGTCTCCTGTGCCATGATACTGACAGGTCACCCTGTTTATGTGTCTGTTGATGGCTCTATGGGACTCTGAAGGTGAGTTTTCAGACAGCTCTGTAACATACTCCTTTATAGAAGTTGTAGGGCATGCCAGTCTGGATTCCTAAGACTCAGAGAATCCCAATTTCATGGGCATGCGTGATTTAGTATTTGAGGCATCTTTACTAGCATATGTTCAGCAGATTTCTCGTTTTGGTTTTATTAGAAAGCAGGAAGGTGGTCCTTTGGAAAGTTTTTAGGGTGGAAGTCAGAAAACATGAGTTCAAATTCTTATTTCACCACTAAACAGTTTGTTATAATGTCCGAAATTTACTTTCAAATTCCTCACCAATTACAGAGTGACATTACACGTGTTAAATTTAGGTTAAACAGTAACCCAGATGCCAATTTTGCACACCCAGGGCTGATCTATGGGCATTCTAAGCAGAGAAGCACCCTTCAGAGGCTGCTCTCAGCTATATTAGCTAGGTTTTGCCAATGAGCACAGCAAGTGTCAGAAAGGGGTTTTATCAGTGAAATTAATGACTTGTTAATTGGCATGATGAATGTTGAAGTGAGCTCTCATTGATGAAATCACATGAGTTGAAGGAGTGTGGATCAGCTCAAATATTTTCCCAATATTCCCTGTTCTTGCAGGAACCGGGCATAAGAACCTAGTGACATCCATAGTTTGTACCCTTAGTGATGGCACCCAATGATGGAACCCTGGGTAAGTGCTTGCCCAGTCATTGGTTTGGGAGAATTTCTCATTGCCTGATGTGAGCTATAATGATAACATAAGCCTATCTCTCTGTGTTGTTCTGTCTGCTTTGTAGTGAACCATCTATGTAAAATAGGGTTTTTGTTGTTGTTGTTTTGTTTTTTAAAAGACAGAGTCTCACTTTATCATCCTCGGTAGAGTGCCATGGTGTCACACAGCTCACAGCAACCACCATCAGAACTTTGTCCTGAGGCTGCAGCTGAGTCGCTATCCCTCACCCACTCCAACATTTTCAGAGCCTACCATTAGCTACCAAAGTATTTGTTGAGCATAAACAAATAGGCATGGTTCATTCACAGCCTAGTTGTGTGACCTTGAGACTCACCTCTGGTTGCTGTACTTCTTTGGGTCACAGGCATTTTATTCAAAAAATCAAGAGGATTACTTTAAAGATTTGGGGGGGCTTACAATTCTAATTGTTTTTTATGCTAACATGTAAGAAAAAGACAAACAAATCCAGATACTCCAGGCTGCGGATGTTGCTTTTGAGCCCCCCTGCCCATTTCCAACAAACAGCCCCTTAATCGTAGCCTTCACCTTTGTGACCCTCTTTTCAATAATCATAATCCCAAGCCTCTGCGAAACTAAGCCCATGTTTGCTGTTCTCCCTGTATGGTCCCAATTAAGTCTGTGGACTGTAATATGGAACCCTGACAAGGTTGAGAATGTTACTTAGTTAATAGAATATTCTGGCAAAAAGCAGAGTGGAGGAGATTATACTTTACAGTTGTCTGACTTAGCTGGCTTCTTTTATTCTGAGAAACCCTGGCAATAGGGTTGGTTTTAATTTAACATTTTCCTTCAAGGGAACCTAGCAGTGGTACTCATTTCCCGGTGTGCCTTAAATGAAGCATCAAGTCCGGTGACCCTGCGGCACGGTGCTTTGTGGGGCGAGTCAATGAGAGCTATGGCGAGAAGCCGGCCTCAAATGGTGAGGCTCTGTCACTGGCCTGTTCCAGCAGAGGAGGAAGAGCATGTTTAATTGACCCTTTGGTAGATAGTTGTTCCCATTTCATCCTCCTAAACAGCCTTGGTACCTTTCTATTGTGGCTTCCCAAGGATTCCTGGCATGAGCCTTTTATAGTCCCTACTGAAGCCATTGTACTATTTTCAGTCAAGATCTGTGGCATGAAACAAAGAAGGGACTTGACAGAGCTGTTTCCAGTGCAGTTATTGAAAATAATCCCAACCTATTGGGGCCAAAAATAACTGAGATCAAGACAAAGATTAAGCTATTGTTGCAATCTTGTGCAATAGCAACTCCAATGACAAAAACTCTGGGCAGCTAACCAACAGAGACAGTTCAGCTCAAGGATTTTTCCTTAGAAAAATTCTTCAAGACATCTGGCCCCCAGCTCTGAAGTTTTCCTCTTTTGTGTTATCTAAATGTTTGTTAAGTTTCCACTTTACTATATGTTCTTGGTTTTCTAGAAGAACTTACCTTTCTCTTAAAAGGCAGCATAAGATGAATGATTCACTAAGGCAGTGCTTCTCTACCTTCCTAATGCCGCTGCCCTTTAACACAGTTCCTGTGGGTTATGACCCACAGGCTGAGAACTGCTGCACTAAGGGCCTCAAGCAGATTGCGATTATCTATGGTTGTGCCTGACTGCATTTCAAATAATGGGAATATATAAAATGCCAGTATCAGAAGTTCTGGTTAAAATGTACATGAAAGATAAGGGAGAAGAGGTGGACAGGTATTTCTTTGGGGCAATTTTTAAAGTCCTCATCATATTCTAACAGTGGCCTAGTAATTGGCTACTAAGCACGTTTATTTATTTGCAGTTACACAAAAGTAAAAAGAGCACTTAGTCCATCTCTTTGAAGGAATCTGAACATGAAATCCCAGTGACCCTAATATTTTTTCAGAACCAAACGTAGGGATTGTTAAACTCAAATCAAGATACTTTTCTTAGATAAGTATTGGGTAAATGTGTACCAATTACTGTCTTTTATGTTGTGAATGTGTCTCCCAAAGTTCATGTGTTGAAAACTTAATCTCCAATATGGGCAGCATGGGGAGGTAGGACCTAATGGGAAGTATCTGGGTCATGGGGTGCCACCTTCATGAATGAATGAAGGCCATTATCATGGGAGTGTGTTAGTTATAGAAGGGGATTTCAGTGCCCTCTTGCTCTCTCTCATATGTTCTCTCATCATAAGATGCTTTCTGCCATGTTGTGACACAGCAAGAAGGCCTTCACCAGTTGCAGTCCCTTGATCTTAGATTTCCCAGTCCCCAGAACCATGAGCCCAATAAATTTCTCTTCATTATGAATTACTTAATCTCTGGTATTCTGTTATAATAGCATAAAAAGAAGCAAGCTACTGTGCTACAATATTAGTGGCATATCCTAAAATGCAAGAAGATATGAATACAAATTGGGGAACAACCAGTTACTGCTCTGATTTTAAAATCCATGATCGGGGTGGCACCTATGGCTCAGTGGGTAGGGCGCCAGCCCCATATACCAAGGATGGTAGGTTCAAGCCTGGCCCTGGCCAAACTGCAAAAAAAAAATATAGGCGTTGTGGCAGGTGCCTATAGTCCCACCTACTTGGGAGGCTGAAGCAGGAGAATCGCCTAGGTCCACGAATTAGAGGTTGCTGTGAGCTCTGTGATGCAACGCCACTCTACCAAGGGCAATAAAGTGAGACTCTGTCTCTGCAAATAAATAAATAAATAACTAAAACTAAAATCCATGATCAAGTTTTGAGCCATGGGAAGTGCTGAAAAAATCCTTCCAATGCCAAGAGGCCAGTAGAAATGAGATGCAGATGCTGTGCCCTAGAGCTTGGAAGGAGGAGTCAGAAGGCCCAAGGGAGTCAACTTCTTAATTTACCCCATTCTCATTCTTACCCTTTTCTTGTGTCTCTAATGGCATTGGTCTCAAGTCAGGAGTGAGTTAGTCAGTTGGTCATTGTGTTCGGTTTCTCAGCTATAGCTGTCCTTAAGAATCATCTGGAGAGCTTAAAAAAAATACAGATTCCTTGATCTCAGTTCAGATTTCAGAATCAGAATTACTGGGGGGCGGAGCTAGGGATTTTGTGTTTTTAGTAAAACACTCACCACATGATTGTGATGTGCAGCCAGAGTTAAGACATCCTGGACACAGAACCAGTGCACCCGGAACACTTTGTGCTAAGGGATCAGGGTGCTAGAAAGAAATGGAAAGCCAAGTCCCTGCCTACAAGATTTATCACAACCAGAGAGGAACACTGGGGAGAGAACAAGAAAATAATAAAGAAAATGAGAGAAAAATAAGTAACTCAGAAGGAAGGCCACGGGGACTGTGTGTTCCATTTTCTGTTTCAGAGGTAGGAAGTAGTACTGAAGCTTGTGCACAAGTAAGTGCACCCCTAATATTTATAGCAGCTGGAACCAGAGTAAAAATGGAAGCCCACATACATATCTAAGTAACTTCAAAGTTCTAAATAGCTAAGAACTGCTAATCAAGACATGTCCATCTTCCTACCTTAACAAATATACCTTTCTAAGACCTGGAAAACCAGGTTTAGAGCTACAATTCTGGAACTCTTTAGAGTTCTACACTGGACCATGATGGCATGGAGAGAGTAAACTGTAGTTGCCAACTTCCCCCATCTCATCACTCAGAGACTCCATTCCCCACTACAAGGAGCCTCAAGGGCATAAGGGTCAGTGGGTTTGGTGTCCACCTTAATTCTATCCTTACCTCCATGCAAACAGGTACCTCTCAGCAGACCTCTAATGGTTTTTTACTGGCTATCCAGTCTGCCTTTGGGAAGGAGGACCTGGAGAAGAAGCCCATGCAAGCTCTGGAAGCTGGCTCGGACCATTTGGTCAGGGAATTCCAAGGTTCCTGTCACTTAAACCACGGTCTAGAGGTCTTAAAGAAAGCGGCCCAGCCAGAGTGGAGCCCTCTGATGAGGAAGGCTCAGAATAAGGCTCTTCTCGATAAGCTCAAAGAACAGCCCTGTATGCGGGCAAGACAGTGGATGTGTCCTACAAACTATAGACTTGGCCCATAGAAATGTAGGAATCAGTGTGTGGAGAATAAAGTCCAAGAAGAAGTCTATCTTACTCCCTATCTTTTTAGACCTTGATGTGGTTCAAATTTAGATCTACCAGCCACACCTACCTCAGGATTTTGAATTAGTTAGGATTAGGTTCAGCTGAAAAGAAAAAAAAACTAACCATCATAGCGGCATAAACAAAATAGAAGTTTGTGTTTCCTCTCACACAAATGTAAGAAATCAAGTCTACTGTAGTGACTACATAATCCCCTGGGTCATAGACACCTTCTATTTTGCTGTTCTGCCATCCTCAAGATTTGGTGTGTATATGAGCGTCTGGGATGGCTTTCTGAGTTCCACCCATCACATCTGCATTTCACTCAGCTAGAAGGAGGAAGAGGAAAAAGAACACATGCCTCCTACTTAGTGATTCTTTCTAGCATTTGCATACCACACGTCCACCTTTATATCATTGATCAGAACTTGGTTATGCAGCCACAACTAATTATAACTTGTGTCCTGCTAAGAATGGAGATTCTGTTCCTAAGGAAAAATCCTGAAGTGGGTGACGATCAGCAGGGTCTGATAAGGGACTTTTGATTTCAAACAACAGAAACTGTCTTTGGAAAAAAAAATGGAAGCAAGACGGGAGTTTAGTAGATGGCTATTATGTGGTGCTGATAATTGATAGGCCGAGTAGAGGGTCAGGCTCTGAAAGGGGGTAAGTGATCTGTCTGAAACACCACCGTCGACCCACCCTCAGAGCTGCCAACACTACTGGACTAAATCAGGGGTTCTCCACCTTCCTAATGCCGGGATGTATTTTCTTTGTTACAGTGGGGTTGCGACCCACAGGTTGAGAACCACTGCTCTAAATGCTGCCACTGGTATATAATTTCACACACGACCTTGCAGCTTGGCATCACTTTCTCTAGACCTGTGCTGTCACATGTGGCTGGTCCATATTGGACAGTACAGATATAGAACATTTCCATCATTGCAGAAAGATTCACTGGTCTTGACTCAGAGTGCTGGACGAAGGTGTCGAATTTGCCAAGATAATTTATGTGCTTCCCCTTTGACTTTCAGAGGTGCCGCTCACCAAGATGCACTAGAACTTGATAAAAATAGGCAGGATATTTGCATGCTGGACAGCTAAAAAGGAGAAAATGTCCTCTACATACTTACTGTCCATGTGATCTTGAGCTAACTACTTCTCCAGCCTTCAATTTTTGAACATTTGTACAATTGAAATAATGATAAGTGCCTCTTAGGGTTGTTATGAAGATAAAATGATTAGATATAAAAATTACCAAGACCATCTGGGTTAATAGAGTCTTCGATATAATCACCAAATGCAATGCATGGTCCTTGATTGGATCCTGCTTTGAACAACCAGCTACAAAAGATATTAGAGGAAATTTTAATGTGGAATGAGTATTAGATAATATCAAGAAATTACTGTTAATTTTGTTAGACGTGATAATTGCGTCGTGATTATATGGGACATGATAAAACTTTAAGGGTAAAATATTATTATGCCTATACTTTTAAATACTTTAGCAAAAAGTAGCTGAAAAAATGTGACAAAGTGCTGACCATTGTTAAGTCCAGGTGATAGATAAATGAATGTTATTCTCCTTAATCCTTCTTATTTTTTGATGTTTTTCATAATTTAGTCAAGAAAGAAAAGTATCACGTTTGTAGTGGGAGTTCAGTAAATGTGAATTTCCCTTCTTGCCTTTGCAGTCTCAGAGGCCTTCTAGTGTTCTCGTATCTATTAAAGTAAGTGCTTCTCATAGTTTTCCCACTCACCTTCCCCACTTTTCTCAAGGCCATTTACTTAAAGGTGTCCTGCCCTTTCTCTGACAGCAGGCACAGTCTGATGTATCTGTGGGGAATTTTGAACACAGGGAGCAGTGTGCCCAGTAATGAAAAGAGCGGCACTTGTCCACAGTACTGACACTGGATGCCAAGTTTTCCCCCCTGTGCCATTTCATAGCAGGAGTTCAAAGACAACCCAGTATGCTGTATTTGTTTTCGCATTTGTCAGATCGGCCCCCCTTTCCTGATGCCTAATCACAAAGGATGGTATCAGGAAAGAGGAAAAGGTGGCAGCTAGTTTTTCATTGTAGCTGATCTACTGATTCAATCAATGTAGAGCGGAAAGGGAGGAAAGTTTATAAGGTTTGGAGCATTCCCACAAAGATGAATAGTGGGAGACACGGAATTGGATCCAGAGTGGATCACCTGATTTTCCCTCTGAGTGGTAGCAAGAAAGTACTTACCAAAAAAAACAAAGCTGTAAAGCATTTGGCTAATGCCTTTGTGCAGTGTTGAAGCATCAGTGGTTTCTATGTGTATGTAAGATTAAGGGAAGTGCCTTCTGGTCACGATCGCCAGTGCCACTTCCAGAGGGGAACTCATTTATGGGACAGGAACTATTTTTAGGTACCATGTGTTGAAATGTCAGGTTTGTACATAAGAGGCAAACATCTCGAGGGTCATAGACATTCTCAATAACAAGGAGGAGAAAATGGTGACCGAGAAAGCAACTCGTGTATTTGGTACAGTAAGTGAAACAATGAATCATGGTATTTTTCAACACCAAAGTTTCCCCTAAAATAGTATGTTTTGAAATTAAACAATGAACCTCTGCTTCTAGCAAAATAGTGAAGTGCGTGTATGTATGTGTTGGAGGTGAGAGGAGTGCTCTAAAGGTCTCTCCTACTACCTTGCAGATATATATATATTCCTGATCATTTCCACTAGCCTATTCTTGCCCTCTCATCTATGCAATTGCATCTTATATTCTTTCTCTATATATTCATATCTATATCTATATCTATCTATCTATCTATATATATAGCTATATTCTGGATACATGACCCTCTTCAAGGCATTTCCGGTCTTGCAAGTTGTTGGAGAGATTTCTAAAGGCTTCTGTAACAGAAATCCCCCAAATGAAAACCAATCCAAGCCTGAACCAGAGCAGGAAGCTTTGAACTGCAAGCAAATAAGTGTGTGTATATGTGTGTGTGTGTCTGTGTATGTGGGAGGCAGGCAATGCCCAGAAAGCAGGTACCAATAGTAAATGCATATTACAAATCCTGTTATGAGAATATGGAGACTTGTACCAACATTGTGTTGGGATGCTAATCCTGGGCCCCATTTACTAAGTCAAGATTCTCATAGTGGCTGAAGTGGTCTTAGATGAAAAGTGTCCCCCCTGATTCTCAGCTAAAGCAAATCCTCTTTAGAGAAAAGCTTCTCTAATTTAGACCTATAGTATTCCCAGAGATGAAAATCAAGCAAGAAGCTCACAATATTCTAAAGTAAGCCACCATAAGCCAGAGGCAGCATGAACAATACATAATACATTCAGATCTCCTCACTGATTGGAGGCAGAGGAATTGCCAGATACAGAATACAGAATAGCTATATGTGAAACATTTAAAGAATATAAGATGCAATTGCATAGATGAGAGGGCAAGAATAGGCTAGTAGAAATGACCAGGAAAAAATTTAATGGCACTTACATAAATTAAAATATAATTATTGAAACAAACCCCCTAAATGGACTGATTAAAAAGTAGATTAAATCTGTTTGAAGGGAGGAATACAGATTTACCTGGAACGCAGCACAGAGAGAGGGTCAAACATAAATCTAATTGGAGTTCAAGAATAAGAAAGTATGTGGTGGGGGGGGAGAGAGAGAGGAGAGAGAGAGGGAGGGGCAAGCAACATTTGAGGGATAATGGCTTGAATCTTCCAAGACTGATGAAAAACACAATAACACGTACCAAGCAGCAAATATAAAAAGAGGAAATTCATGCCTAAACACATCAGAATTTAACTGCAGAACACTGACTGCCAAGAGATCTTAAAAGGTGCCAGAGAGAAAAGATAGATCATCCTCAAAAGAATGACAATTAGACTAACAGTTGCCTTCAACAACAATGGAACTCAGAAGACAGTGGAATAATATTTTCCAACTGTTGAGACAAAATAACTAGCAGCTTAGAATTGTGTGCTCAGACAAAAAATAACACTTCAGGAAGAAAGGATAAAAATGAAGATATAGATATACAGAAACATAGGGATTTATCACCAAAAGAATGTCACTAAAGGAACATCTTCTCAGAGATATACTTCAGGACGAATGAAAATGATGCCAGATGGAAGGAGGATCTGAGATGTCAAAAGAAACTGTAAGCAACGAAACAGTAAAAAATCCACGTATACATGAGCAAACAATATTTAGGAAAAAATACTAACGTTGCATTCATGGAGTTAAGGAAAATTGACAAAAATGCAGTACTGAACAATCACATGTAAGTAAGTAAGAAGAGAAGAAATCAGTCAAAATCTCCTAAAATCCTTAAGAATATAATTACAGAGCATAGGTTGGCACAGTCATTCTGTAAAGGGACAGATATCAAATATTCTAAGTTTTGCTGGCCACGCAGTCCCTGTCACTACTGGCCAACTCTGTCATTGTAGGGTAAAGGCAACCATTAACAGCATAGAAACAAAAAAAAGTGGCTGTGTTCCAATAAAACTTTATTTACAAAGACAGATGTTAGGCAGATTTGGTCATTAGGCCATAATTTGCCAAATCCTCTTCAAAAAGGAAGTTAAAATATCGTGTAATTTTTGGCTTTGTAAGTTGTAAATACATGGTGCTATTTTAAGGGCAATCACTGAAAGAATAGGAATAGAGTTCATGATGTCCATGCAAGTAATAAACAATGAAATATGGTGAAAAAACACAAACAATAAACCACAACTAATCCAAGAAATGGCAAGAGACAAGGACAAAAAACTCATAGAAAGGACTGACAAAAAAAAAATAGAAAAATAAGGAGATTGGACAAATAAGCTCACGATTAAAAAAGAAATGAACTACCAAGCCATGAAAAGACAAGGAGGAACCTTGAATCCATATTACTAAGTGAAAGAAGTCAATCCGAAAAGCCTACGTGCTGTGTGATTCCAGCTTTTTGACCTTCTGAAAAGGGCAAAGCTATGGAGGCAGTAAAAAGATCAGTGGTTGCCAGGGGTTGGAGGATGGAGAGGGGAGAGGGATGAGTAGGCAGAGTGCAGGAGATTTTTAGTACAGTAAAAATTCTCTTTATGATGTTCTAACAGTGAATACATGCCATTATACATTTGTCCACACCCGTAGAATGTGCAACGCCAAGAGTGATCCCTATAGACTTTGGAATAATAACATGGGCTCATTGATTGTAATAATTGTACCACTCTAGAGGGTTTTTTAAGAAAAAAACTAAAACAAGTTGTACTAAGAATTTTTTTTTTCTTTTTAGAAAGTCTCTTGCTCTGTTGCCTGGGCTAGAGTACAGTGGTGCCATCCTAGCTCACTGCAGCCTCCAATGCTTGGGCTCAATGATCCTCCCCACTTAGTCTCCCAAACAGCTGGGACTGCAGGTGCATGCCACGACATCTAGCTTTTTTTTTTTGTAGAGAAAGTCTTGTTATGTTGCTTAGGATGGTTTTGAACTCCTGACCTCAAGTAATTCCTCTTGCCCCAAGTGCTAGGCCATGGTGGTTGGCCTGTGCAATATGTGGAGCAGGGGATATGTGGGAAACCTCTATACCTTCCTCTCAATTTTGCTGTGAACCTAAAACTTTTATTTTAAAACGGTCTTAAAACAAACGAAATAAAGGGAGGTGCCTGTGGCTGAAAGGAGTAGGGGGCCGGCCGCATATGCCAGAGGTGGCGGGTTCAAACCCAGCCCTGGCCAACTACTGCAAAAAAAAAGAAAAAAGAAGAAGAAGAAGAAAGAAAGAAAGATCTATGCATATGGCCAAAATAGGTATACAAAAAAGGTGGCAAAACAAGTTTGAATGTAACAATTACCATTCATCATCATACAGGCAAACCAACTAGCCAATTAAAAAACAAAAATTGTCAGGTGAGATTTTAAAAAATGTAGCTATGTATTGATAACAAGTGTGTACTTAAGACATGAAGAAAGGTAAAAAGGAACAAGATATTTTTTTTTTAAAGAAATATGGCGGCGCCTGTGGCTCAAAGGAATAGGGCGCCAGCCCTATATGCCAGAGGTCATGGGTTTAAACCCAGCCCTGGCCAAAAATTGCAAATAAATAAATAAATAAAAATAAAAAAAGAAATAACCAGGCAATTACTAACCAAAAGAAGGATACATTGGGGAACATAAATGATCAAAGGGGTCACTAGATCATGATAAGGGATTCTATTTTTCAAAATGAGAAAATGATTCTAAGCTTGTATCCACCTAATAAAACAGCCTAAAGTGCATGAGTACTGGCACGGGAGATAGCTCATTGGTGATCCTGTGAGCGGGTGGCGATGATCTTAAGAGCTTAATGAGATGGAGCACTTAAGCAACCTGTGTCATAAAATTGAGTGCTCCCTATTTTTAAAGGTTGAACCACACCCCCCAATAGACTAGTGTTAAGGCCACCTAACACCATGAAAAGGAGTGTGTGTGTGTGTGTGTGTTTAACTTAATGAATTAAGAGAGATTCCTAAGGGAGTGTTGAGGGGCTGCTAGAGGATTCCTATTTACATAATAGCCCAAGACTGGCTGGAATCCATTATTAGATTCCCTGCACGTGTGCCCTGGAAAAACTGAGCAGAGGCGAGACCATATGGCCAGCATGGGAAGAAAGCTACTGTGGTCAGTTCACAAAGGTGATGCTTGTCCTGCACAAAGGACATCCACCCCAGCTTCATTTATTTCAGAGAACGGTGGCTTGGCCAGCTAAGGTAGAGATTAGGATCACCAGAATTCTGTAGGGGAAAGCAAATGCTAAAATCACAATTCTGAGGCTATTAACCATCATTGTCATTATTTTCATTAATCAGTTCAGGCTGCCGTGGGGTATACTTAATAGGCTTTTTGCCTTTGAAGATCAGCCATCCCCCTTATAAAGGCAAGCATCCAGTGAAAAGACTGAAAAATGTCTATCTCTTCATGTACATTAGTTTTCTCTGAAAAGACAAAGTCCAGGACTGGCAACAGCTTAGAAGCTCTGAGAATGGCGAAGGGTAAGTCTGCCATGAAATGGGTGGTGGGAGTGGCTCAGGGAAACTCACTAAACATGGCTCTTCTAGGCTTCAAGGATGGAACAGAGAGGTGGGGCTGAGCGGCCATGGAAAACAGGATTCTTCAGGCTTTCAGTTGCTACAAGAGTAGTGAGGTGCACTGCTTATCTTCCTTTATAACCCCAGATTGTTCTCCACCTCTCTCTGTCTTGCTCTGTGCCCTTGGAGGCTGAGCACTGTGGATGGCAATTACAACATATCTCATTTTGGACTCTCAATTTCCATTGGAAATACTTGATCTGTATTTTTAAATTTTTATTTATCACTGATGCACAATCTTTGTACATCTTTCTGGGGCACATATGATATTTTGTTACAGGCACAGGACATGTAATTATCATGTCAGGATATTTAGGATAGCCAAACATTTATCTCAGGGGTCCTCAAACCTTTTTTTTTTTTTAATAATTTTATTGAATCATAATTATGTACATTGGTGCAATCACAGGGCACGATTCATATACCTTCAGAAATATTTTGATCATACTGTTACAGATATCCTTCATGGCATTTCCTTGATCACTATATAAAGAC
>CAUYON010129887.1:0-34566 GCA_963573935.1 Arctocebus calabarensis | reverse complement strand
TGATACAGGGGTTCATGGACTGGAACCATCTTTATTGCGTGTGGCTTGATGACATTTCCAATCTCCTCCGCTTTAGCCTTCCTCAGGGTGTCCAGAAGCCTCACGCTGTCTCCCTGTGTCCCCAAAGGGAAGTTTCTGGGCAGATCCTGCCTGGCAGAGATGCCTGAAGTCCTCTCTCCCTAGTCTCACTGTGCCCAGCTGCAAGGAAGCTGTTACTCGTCCGCCATCTTGCTCCAAAATGGACAGATTTTATGATTTCCTTGCTCTCCACACAGTACTTATGGGAGGTGGAGTCAGGTGACTCTCCCATCGTGCCCAAGGGACAGCAGCACTGGCAGAGGTCAAGACTTGGGATAGTCCAGGCTTGCAGTCCCAGTCCCACCTCTAGCCAGGTAGCCCTGAATCACCCTGGGAGAGATCAGGCAAGGGGAACTGCAACCTGGGTATTGATTCTCCCACCTCTGCCCAGTCTAGGAGTGCCCAGGGCAGTAGATTTGGGTTACAGAGACTTATGGTCCACTCCCAGCTCTGGAAGCCCAGACAGGTCAGCTATGACCCCGTGGCCTATGTTTGTTCATGTGTGAAGTGGAGACGATAGTACCCACTCCTCTGAGTGTGCTCCTTTGGTTGTAAATAACAGAAAACCCTAGCCTGAGGGATGCCTTGTGAACCCTGCAGACAGAATTGCTGCCAGGCCCCAGTTATGATGGTCTGAGACTGGGTCTCCAGTGCTGTCAGGACCCCTTCTTCCCTGCTCTGCCTCCCTCTGCACAGAACAGCTGTGGTTGCCCTCAAAGCAGCTTTCTCCATGTATCCAGCTCCCAGTTCACAGGTCATGGCCCAGGATGCCTAGAGATGCTCGTGCTCCCACCTCTGTATCCCTCTGTGATTCTCCCCCTTACTTCTCCCTCTCAGGCACCCACCCTAAACCAGTCAACAGTTGCTAGGAACAGAACCAGTTGTCCTGGTCCGGGTGATGTAAAGCATCAGGAATGCATCATGCCTCATCAGTGATACAAAGGATATGGGGGTCACCTCCCAGCCAACAAGGGCAAGAGAGGACCAGCATGTCCACCAGAACCAAGGATGCCAGCAGCTTCACAGGCTTCTTCCCCCGCCAGGGCACTTGGGCAAAGTGCTTCCCTGCGGCGCGGCCATCCGCCCCTCCTGTAGCGTGGAGGAATGCCTCCACCCTCCCCTGCAGTTCCGCTCTGCTTGCTGCGGAACAGATGATAACAGAGATGGAGCATATGGGCCCCAAAGTCACCCGGCATTCTGGGAAAGTGACACTGTGTTACTCCGGGCTTGGAGGGAGGGGCCCTTAACTCCTGAGCTCAGCTTCTCCCTTTGTTCTTCAGAAAGGTGCAAAGTCACCTCTCCTGAGCCTCCTGAAAGGAAGTGTGCACCCTTGGACTTAAGCAGGACCCCTCACCTCCATTATCTGAACAGGGTGGGGAGAACATTTGAAAGCCAAGATGGAATCCCTCCCAGGAGTCCCCACCCAGGCCTGTGCTGCGGCTCCTGGGGCAGCCACCGAGCCTGGCCTCAGCTCCCCTTCCCCACAGCTCTGTTCCCTTGGAGATCCTGCAGGTGTGTCAGCAGCCCCCACAGAGTAAATCGCAGCTCCACCATAGCTTTGATGAGTCCTTACCCTGGGTTTGGTGCCTCAGCACCTCTTGACCCTCTGACAGCATTCTGCAGGCACAGCCTTGAGCTGGACCTCTGCAAGAGCTCTGGGATAGTTTTCCATACCTGAGTCAGAAGGCTAGGTGGGGGACACAGCATTCACACAGAGTGAGGAGGCCTGGGTGGTCTTTCTTCCTGTCCCCAGAGACGTCTCAGATCTGACCTGTATGTGGTCTAGATGGGTCATTTAGCCCCCTTTCTCTGCCCTGGCCCTGGGCCATGGCAACTCCTGCAGTCATAGGGGCTGCATCCAGTGCCCACATCCCTCCTGGCTGTGGTGAGGGAGTGCGGTACTTCCAGCAGGCTCCCAGGGGCTACAGGTCAAGGCTAGGCTGGGCTGTGCTATGCTGGGAAAGCAACCCTGAAAGCCCAGCGGGTAGAGGTGGAGTTAGGGATGCATGGGGGCTCAAGAAGCTGGAGGGGGCAGGGGAGCTGCCCCTGAAAGGGGAGGGAGGAGAGGAGCTGGGGGAGGCAGCAGGCAGCCTTCACTGTGGCTCCTGGAGTCTCATCAGGGAGGCTATGAAATTTGGGGTGGGGAGGCACCTATGGCTCAAAGGAGTAGGGCGCCGGCCCCATATGCTGGAGGTGGTGGGTTCAAACCCAGCCCCATGGCTTGGCGCCTGTGGTTCAATGGGCTAAGGTGCCAGCCACGTACACCTGGTGGGTTCGAATCCAGCCTGGGCCTGCCAAACAACAGTGACAGCTGCAACCAAAAAAAAGCCAGGCATTGTGGCGAGCGCCTGTAGTCCCAGCTACTTGGGAGGCAGAGGCAGGAGACTCACTTGAGCCCAAGAATTGGAGGTTGCTGTGAGCTGTGATGCTATGGCACTCTATCCAGGGTGACAGCTTGAGGCTCTGTCTCAAAAAAAAGATACCCAGCCCCAGCCAAAAAAAAAAAAAGTTTGGGGTAGGTGAAGAGGCCATCAGGAATAAGTTCCTAGCCAAGGTGAGCTCTTGAGACAAGGAGAAAAGAGAATGTTTTTCAGATTTCCTTTCACCTTTGACTTGTGCCCAGGCAACCCTATGGCTGTCCCTGCTTTTTCCAACCTTTCCTAGGAACTCCCAAGAGGCCCTGCTTGTGGATACAAATCTTGGTGTTTCAAGACAGCAGAAGAGGTGACTAGCTAAATATAACCTGGCCCACCTGTGGGCTAAGTAGGTTAGAAGCAGAGGTGGGCCCTCCGGAGGCCAGCCTCCAACCTGAGCTTCTTATCAGGAACCAGCGTGATCTGCAGGCGCCATCGTGTTCCTCTGTCCCCTTCTTCTTCTCCTCCCCCAGCACGTTCTGCCTTCCCTCCAGTTGCAGATGGTGATTTATTTATAGGAGAACTATAGACAAAGGGGAAAACTAAAAGGGATTGCCATGGCCTCTGACGAGATGATTCCTTGGTCTCTGGGCAGCAACTGGACTGGAGAGCAGGCAACACAGGTGCCAGGTCTTGGCCGACTGGCTCTGTACGTGACATTGTCTGAGGAAGGGCCAGACAGAATATGTGGAAAGATAGGCCCTTGCTCTCAAGGACCTTCTGGGCTCCCTGGGGTATGGGGAAAAGGTGGCAGAGTGCCAGGCAGTCTAGGCCAGCCAGCACTCCAAACAGTTGTTGCTGACTGCCCGCTGATGACAGTTGTGCTGCCCCTCCTTGGGCCTTAGTGATCTCTCTGTGAAATGGGGCTGACAGCTTCCCTCCTTACCTCACAGGGTTACTGGGGAGAAGAATCAGATCCAGGCTGAGAACAGGCCTTGAAAAGTATATTGAAGGCAAGACCAGAGAATACCTGTCACAGCCTGCTCTTTTTCCCCAACAGGGCCACCCATTCATCCTGCAGTTCAATGATGGAAACACCACCGTGGTGTCCATGTGGGTGTGCAGGGCACTGGAGGAGAGACGGAGCCAACAGGGGCCCCCATGAGGCCTCAGCAAGTCACCAAAAGCCCAGTAACAGTCACCACAGGGAATAACCCACCTGTTGCCCCCTTTCCATTTGCTGCCTGCTCCAGAAGAGTTTGCCTAGCCCAACTTCCCTGCTGTCGCCTTCCTTCAACTCTACAGGCAGATGGCCGAGGGAGTGGTAGCCCCTCTGGTCTGGAGGCACAGACTCTGGCAGGGTTGGCAAAAGGGTGGGCAGCAAAAATAGAGGCTCCTGTGGCTCCCGCCCTTCTGTTTTCTTACCGTTTTCCTTTGTAAAGGTCAGGCCCCATCAGCATCACTGATGGGAATAAAAGCGTTACTGCTCTGTGACTGCCTCTCCCGTGAGCCTTGTAACGTTCAGTGAGTCTGTCACCTGCCAGCGTTGAGGGCAGGCACTTTGGGGGCACCTTGAGCTCCCAGAGTGCTGTGTTGGGCCTACAGCCCATTTGTCAGGTGAGAAGCAGAAACGTGGAAGTGCCCAGACCAAGTCCAGTGGCAAAGAGCAGCACCAGGTCTCAGCTCCCAGTACCTCACAGGGATGAGGATCTGTCTTCCCAGAGCACACCTGTCTGACCTATTTGCCTGAGGGGGAGCCAGGAGACCAGAATTTAGAGAAAGGCCCCAGGTGAGTCTGAGAGGCCTTTGTCCTCCCTTAACCTTCACCCTGCCACCAGCTCTTCTCCACACAAGCCACCCTCACTGCCCTGGTCCCACAGTCACTGAACCTCTCTCACCTCTGGCATTCACAGCCATCCTCTCAGGTAATCCTCGGAACCACCCTCCAGGTAAGTGCAGCTACCCCCATTTACAGGTGAGGGTCTGAGGCTCTCCACAAAGAGTTTAAGTTGCCCCTCAACACATCCAAAAGTAAGTAAACTTCTCCCCTCCCCCTGCCTCGAACGCATCACACACCCCTCAAACCCCCATTCATTGGTTTTCTGTCTTACTAAATGGCACCCTGGCCAAGCCCTAGTGTCAGGACTCAGCCTTGAGTCCTCTTTATTTTATTCCCCAAATCCAGCTCACCAGGAAGTCCTATTGTCTTTGCCTTCAAAGTATATTGGTCCTCAACCTGTGTCCATGCCATCGTGGCCTTGGCCTCGACCACAGCCACAGCCTCCCAGGCCCTGCTGTACCACTAACCCCTGTGGTCTATTCACACGGGAGCTGAGGGAGCCTGTGGAAACAGAAGACCAAAACCTGTCCCTCCCCTGCCTAGGACCTCTGGGGCCTCTCACATCATTTGGGATGGCCAAGACCCAACAATGGCCTGCATGACCCTGCGTGATCTGCCCTCATTGTCTCTGCCCACAATTCCTGTCACCCCACTTCTCCCATTACTCTAGCCAGCCAGCCTCCATGAACATCTGGGCACACTACCAGCTAAGGGACACGCAGAATCATCTACTCTGGAGGTTCCTCCACAGTGTGAGGGTGGTACTGTGGAGCCATTGTCCAGCCAGAACCTATGTCTCCCAGCCCCCATGGCATCGAACTGGGGCCCTATGACTAGCTCGTCTCAATAGAATAAGAGCAGACGGCCAGGAGGTAGATGTACTTTCTCTGCTACCCCTTTCTCCATCTTCATGCTAAATGAGAAAAAAACGACTGCCATGAGAAGTGAGGAAAGGGGAGCCACGGGGAAGGAACTTGTATCCCTGAATCACCACGTGGAGGAATGAGCCATCCCCTCCAAGGAACCCCCTGACAGCCTGTTTAAAGAGTTAAGACTCAACTGCATTCATTTTGTTTACCTGTGTTACTAGCAGCTAGCAATGCCGGCAAATGCAGCCTTGGCACTTGGTGCCTGGAGCTTCCTTCCACGTGTGTCCAACAGGCTCACTTCTCCAGCCTGCAGACCTTAGCACCTACCTAACCACTCTATTTAAAATCACATCCCTTGGGGTGGCGCCTGTGGCTCAAAGGAGTAGGGCGCTGGCCCCATATGCTGGAGGTGGAGGGTTCAAACCAGCCCCAGGCCAAAAAGCTATTAAAATCACATCCCTCCCACAACTCCCTCAGGGACTCATGTGCCCCTTAAAATCACATCCCTCCTACAACTCCCTCAGGGACTCATGTGCCCCTTGCTGGCACCATTTTCCTCTATTGCATCTGAACTGTGTGACAAACCATCATTTTATTTATTTACCTTCTATCTCCCTTCCCACCTTCCCACCTTCCCCCCACCCACCCCTGTCCATTAGAACAAAAGCCCAAGGGCAGTGATTCTGGTCTGTTCTCACACCAGAGAACAAAGCCTTGCCTAGTAGGTGCACAATTAATGTTTATTGCCCAAATACCCTAAATGGTGGCACTGTGATTCTCAGCCCATGCTTAGTCCAGTGCCCCATGGGAGGACCACCCCCAACAGAACTGGGTCTTCAGAACATATTTAGTAACACCTTGTAATGCACAAAAACCCTCAGGCAGAGTGTTACCCTACTGAGAACCCCCCATTTCCCTAGGGCCAGAAAGGTCTCAGAACTGGATGGGGTGGGGCCGTGAGGCCCAGTGCTCAGGGCAGGAGAGAGCTGCCGGTCCCACTGGTGGATTTTCCCAGGAAGAGATACCCAGACAGCGGGGAAAGTTTGAGGGCTCCCCTGACAGCCTGACCACCCCAGAATGTGAACCAGCCACCCCCAAGGCTTAAAGCCTGTTCTTGCTTTGAGAAGATGCACCTAGCAAGCCTGTCATCCCAAATCCCACATCAGGGGAAATAGGGAAAACGAGCAGATTTCCCAGGCCCGGTACTGTGCTCAGGGCTTTGTCAACTTGTCCTTCCTGATATAATCACGTGAGGCAGATAATGGTTGTGTTATTCTACCCAATGTACAGATGGAGAAACTGAAGCCCGGAGAGGTCAAGTGACTACACGGGTACCCAGCAAATAAGTAGCAAAGCACTTAGACTGAGAGCCCCACTCTTAACCATGTGCGCCACACACACACACACACACACACACACACACGTTGCACACGCGCATGCGCACATACACCCTACCCTCCAGCACAGAGGTTCCAAACTCTGGCAAAGATGGCTTATCAGTACTTCTGGGAGTAAGTCCAGGGACCTGTCCTCTGACCAGCTCCCTAGGGCTACAGGTGCACAGCGCCCTCCAATGGCACTGGAAAACACTGCTCTAGATAGAGCGGTGAAGCCCTGCACCTGAAAACTAACTTCCAGGGTGACCTTAGACAAAGCATGTCTCCTATCTGAGCCTCAGTTTCCTCATCTGAGCATGCTGAGTCCTGGAGCTCCTCCCAGCCCCACAGTTCTAGAGCAGAGTTCTCACCATGTGGGGCACCCAGATGTGCACACGCACCAGTTCTGCTCACAATTCCAGGGTTCAGGGAGCCCCTAGAATCCCCTCACCATGATGCCAGTTTGAGGCTTCTGCTTTGGAACAGCCCCCAATCTGTTCCTCACTGGTTTGAAGTCAGGAAGATGGGGAGCTGGGTGACCCCAAGGGTTCTCCTGCAAAGACCCCTCTGGCTGGAGGCAGGGCCCTCTTGGGCCAGTTTAGGTTCTGTCATCCCTCCAGTCACCCTTGGCAGCCTGAGGCCAACCTGCCTTTGCCCTCAGAGGTCGTGGGAGGGGTGAGACCTAGCACACACTGGGCAGGAATGAGCTCTCCCTTCTGGAAAGCCACCCCTACCCACCCTCAGCCTCTCCATGCTGCAAATTCCTGTTCTTTTCAGGCCCCTCTCACATGACACCTCCTCTTGGCAGCTTCTTTATTCTTTTCTCTAGAGACAGACTATGGGCCCCTCAAAGGGAGGGATGTCTGACTCATCTCTATCCCCAGGAGGTGGCCCAGTGCTGACACAGGGAGGGTGCTCCAATGTGGGGGAGGGCAGGAGGGAGGAACAGTGGGGATGGAGGGATGGGGCCTTCAGACTGAGGCCCTTGGTGCCGCCCCTCTTCCCCAGGGCTTGTCACTGTCCTATCCTGGTCTCTAATCCAAGTGATGCCCACTGGCCTTTCTCTAGAGCCTCCTGGAGAAAGATTCACCTAGGGGGCAGCCTCTGAGACCTTCAGGGAAGCCTAGAAAGGAGTGGTTCTGGGGCAGGAGAGCCCTCACAGGGGCCCCAGGTCACAGTGAGAGATTGGTACCTCCTTTGTCTAGAGCTTTGGCTTGGAGGCAAGGAGGCTACATCTGCACTCCCTTCCTGCCTTCTGTCGGGTTTTCCCATGTGGGAAACATGGGATGTAGAATCCCAGGGCTTGGAGATCCTCCAAGACTTAGGCAATGAGAGCAGAGGGAGGAAAGGTGGTACCTTCTTCCCCTGGTGTGGTTAGACACAGGCCTGTGGTTCAAGTTGTGCGACCCAGAGCCAAGGTCCAGCCCAGTTGGGGGGTAGTGAGCCCAGTGCAAGGTGGGCTAAGTGGTAGAGCCTGGCAGAGGGAAGCTGAGAGTGCCTTGCCCCAATGCCAAGGACTTGTGAACTTTTGCTAGAGGTGAATAGACCCACATCGTTGTAGGAGGCATAGGTTTCCAGATCTCCGAACACTCAAGGCTGAAGGCCAGAGCATGACCTGCAAGTGAAACATCAAAATGGGCTCAGCACCTGTGGCTCAACGGGTGAAGGCGCCAGCCATGTACACCTGAGCTGGCGGGTTCGAATCCAGCCCAGCTGGCCAAACAATGGGGATTGCAACCAAAAAAATAGCCAGGCGTTGTGGGGGGCGCCTGTAGTCCCAGCTACTTGGGAGGCGGAGGCAAGGGACTTGCTTGAGCCCAGGAGTTGGAGGTTGCTGTGAGCTGTGATGCCACGGCACTCTATCCAGGGTGACAGCTTGAGGCTCTGTCTCAAAAAAGAAAGAAACATCAAAATGATGCGATGCAGGCTGGCAGCTTCCCCAAGGCCTCTGTCACTTGGGGTTGGTCAGAAGGGGATGACAGCTGCCTCCACATGTATGGGGAGCCGGCAAGGGCCATGATGCTGCCTCAAATATGTCTCCTCTCCCCACTGTCTGTTGCCCAAATTCCCCTTGGAGCCTCATGCTTTAGCCAGGTCTGGTCCTTATTAGAATGGGAGCCTGTGTTCTCAGTCACAGAGATGTCAGTGAGAAAGGAGGGTGAGGGGAGGTGAACATGGGCTCCAAGTGAGGCAGTGACCAGCAAGGTGGCAGAAGGGCCTGGAGCAAAAGGGCAAGAAGGGAGCTACCCTGAGGGCTCACAGTGGCCAAGGCAGCAGTCTGATTGCTGGGGTCAGGTAGCCTCCCAAGACTCCGGACCAGGTCCCAGCTTCCACATGAAGGTGATTGAGTGTATCCACTTCACGGTACTGAGCAAACAGTTCGATCCAAAGTGGGGAGGAGGTTGAGGCCAGTCGCAGCTCTATGGGCAGAGGGTGCAGGGTGGGAGATATGTCCCCATAGGGAGAAGGGAGGTGCAAAGGGAGATTCTGCTGGGGAACCGGGCAGGGGGCTGCAGGTGCTGGCCACTAGCACAAGGAATGGAGCAAGGCCAGCCCTCCATGGCAAACCTGGCTTTCATGGCACTGTCTGACTCTGTCACAACCCCTGCCTTGGCAGAAATTGTGCCCCTGTTCACCAGAGGGGACAGGCAGGGTAGGGTGGGATTGGCAAGGGTGGGTCCTTCAGGGGAGGCCAGGTGGAATCCCAAGGACAGCCTGGGCTGGCAGGAGCCATTGAAGTGGATTCAAATGTGGGGCGGGGGCAGGGGAGGCAGCAGAGCCCAGACCTCATAATGACAAATTTTCTGCTGAACAACCACAAATATTTGCTATGACTTTGGACAGAGTCTGAAAAAGACTTTGTTTCCTCCCTTGGCGGTATCATTTGTCTTGTTTTGAACCCCCGAGATTGCAGGCACGAACTCATAGACTAAAGTTTGTCTTAATTGCTGTGGTGTCACCACCTCTCTGGCAGATAACAGCACAATGAACGAGTCGATGGGGCTGAGCCCTCTAGGTCCTTCTACTAAAGTGAGACAAATGTCCCTCCTTTGAGCCCAACAGTCCATGGGCAGCTCTGTCATTTATTTATCTCCCTAACAGTTTGCATTAACTTGCAAGGGATAAAAAGTCTCTCCTGCCCATAGACTTAGTTAAAAGCATCTACCCAAACTGTGCTGCTGGTCCTTCCTAGGACTTTGCCCTTTTTATTCTCCCTCTCGGGGAAGGGGAACATACAGAGAGTAATGGAGCATACACTGGGGAAAATAATGAAGGCGTAGCATGTAAAGGTTTTAAGAAAGAAAAGAATCCTACTTCTCTTGCAATATGAACTGGGCATGGCAAACTGCCTCCACACGCCTCCCTTGGTCTCCCAGCTCCCCTGGGGGCGGGGACAGTAGGGGCTGACCCACCTGTCTCCCACTCATGTTCCCTTCACTATGAGAGAGGCTCTGTTCCCTGAATGTGCTCAGCACTCTCTACCACTGAGCCATTGAACAGGCTGTTCCCTCAGCCTAGGATACCTTTCCCCCCTGTTCTCCACCTCCTGCCCAATTCCTGTTCATCCTCCAAGGCTCAGCTAAAATGCAATTCCTCTGGGGAGGCCTTTACCAACACCCCACCTGGCCTGGCCCACTTGTGGCTATAGGAGCCCGGGCTCCTGTCATCCTGGGGGCTCCCCTATCACTGCCTGACCTTAGTGTGCCATACTTGTGATTCCTCGCAACCATCTGTCTCCCTCATTTTACTGAGTACCTCAGGAAGGCAGGAGTGGGGCTGGGACCTGGCATTCAGGAGATGCTCAAGAAATAGGGGTTACCCCAGTGACAACAGCCCACATCATAAAACATCACAAAATCCCAAAGCTGCAGATGCAGGCACAGATGTGGAGAGAAGAGAACACGTCTACACTATTGGTGGAACAGCAAACTAATACAGCCTCTTTGCAAAGAAATATGGAGAATCCTAAAAGAACTCAAACTAGACCTCCCATTTGATCCTGCAATCCCATTACTAGGCATCTACCCAGAAAAAAAAAAAATCATTTTATCATAAGGACCTTTGCACTAGATTATTTATCACAGCTCAATTTATAATCACCAAGACGTGGAAACAACCTAAATGCCCATCAACCCAGGAATGGATTAACAAGCAGTATGTGTATATGATGGAACTATTCAGAAACTACATCTTTTGTATCAAACTGGATGGAGTTGAAACACATTCTTCTTAGCAAAGTATCACAAGAATGGAAAAGCAAGTATCCAATGTACTAATACTAATATGAACCCAGTAGGTGATCTAATACACACCCACAAAAGAGAAAAACTCAATTCAACTCAAGTTGAGGGGAGGGGATTGCTGTGTTCCCACTTAATAGGCACGATGTAAGGGTATATGGCACACCTCTTGGGTACAGGACACAACTTCAAGGGACTCTACCTAACAAATGCAAGCATTGTAACTTAGTTTGTACCCTCACATTAGAGGGTACCACAGTGTACCTCAAATGTAACACAGTGAACCTGTATTTTTGTAGTAAAAAAAAATTTTTTTTTTTTTGTAGAGACAGAGTCTCACTTTATCCCCCTCAGTAGAGTGCTGTGGCCTCACACAGCTCACAGCAACCTCCAACTCCTGGGCTTAGGTGATTCTCTTGCCTCAGCCTCCCGAGTAGCTGGGACTACAGGCGCCTACCACAACGCCTGGCTATTTATCTGTTTTGCAGTTCGGCCGAGGCTGGATTTGAACCTGCCACCTTAGGCATATGGGGCTGGCACCCTAATCAATGAGCCACAGGCGCCACCCATAATTTTTTTAATTTTGAGACAGAGTCTTACTGTCACCCTAGGTAGAGTGCTGTAGAATCACAGCTCACAGCAACCTCAAACCCCTTGGTTCAAACAGTCCTCTTGCCTCAGCCTCCTGAGTAGAAGGGACTACAGGTATCTACCACAATACCTGGCTGGTTGTTTTTGTTGTTTTCTGTTTTTAGTAGAGACTGGGTCTCACTCTTGCTCAGGCTGGTCTCTAACTACTGAGCTCAGGCGATATGATCTACCTGCCTCAGCCTCTCAGAGTGCTTAGATTACAGGTATGAACCACTGTGCCTGACCTAGTAAAAAAATTTTTTTTAATTTTTTAAATCTCTTGGTCAGAGTCTCTCAGCAAGGAAAGTAGGGAAGACAGAATTCAATGAGTGTCTTCTAACACCCAAATGAGTCCTCTTCCACCCTGCAGCCTCCTGGATCCTTTTTTGGCAATCCTGTGGGGAAGGCAGTGGGCTTGGAGTCACACAGAACTGGGTTCAAGTCTTGGTTCTTCTGTCGACTTTCTGTGTCACCCTGGGCAGGATGTCTAAGCTCTCTGTGCCTCAGTTTCTCCACTGGTAAAATGGGGTAATGACTTCTGTGGATGTCATTATTCAATCATCCCTGCTGCTGACTATGACATGGATATGCATAGAACACTTCTAAAGCACTGCTTTCTCCCCCTGTTCCCACCTGACACCCCTGCCCACACACAACCACCTAAGTCCCCGTGACTTCTTTATCTGCCTTCCCCACGAGAGATAGGGCCTCCCTAGAAAAGAAGCCCACCCAGCCTCCTTCTGCAGATGCAACGGCAGCTCACTGTACCCGCTCAGGAACTGGTCATGTTGACCCCTCCACACCCACTGATAATTCATTTCACCCTCTGCCTTCTGATATATGTGGCATACTCTCCTATTACAACTCCAGCCGGGGATGGAGTGACTATAGGGTGTTCTGTCTCCCTTACAGGAGTGAGAGTCCTAAGAGAACACAACCTGCCTCTCATAGGGAAGCAGCCATTGCTGAGGAAACAGACCCTCCATTTCAGATGGGTCTGGGCATGAGTCTTATGGCCATGACTTCCTGGCTGTGTAACTTTGAGCAAATCACTTCACCTCTGAACCTCAACTTTAACTGTGAAATGGGCATGCTGGCATCTTATGATTCTTGGGAGAACTAAATGAGATGAGAGATGCCAAGAGCCCAGCCCAGCCCAGCATCTGGTGCACAGTGGGGACTTAAGTTCCCTCAGCTAGTGCCAGTGGAAATAGAAGCATGAAAGTGACTCATCTTCTACCACCACTGCCAGCCCCAGCCTTAATCCTGTCCCTCTCAAACCCCCTACTCTGCTTTCTTCTTCACAGCAATGTCACCACTTGAAATCATTGTACTCTTGCTTGCCCATCTCCCTGCTGGAATGTGAGCTCCGGAGAGCCAGGACTAGCTTGCCTTGATCCCTGCTGTGTCGCCAGCTCTTGGCCCACAGGAGGTGCTGAGTAAGTGTTTGATGAGCCAATGGCATCTCCAGCACTTGTGCTAGGCACTGCTGAGGTTTCAGAGAGGCCCTGGGGGCGTCCCCCTGCCCTACCTGGGGCCACATGCTTGTTCACTGAAATCCCTACAAGTCTGGTACCGTCTCTCCTTGGGAAGAATAGTCATTTCTCCAGTTCAAAAAAGGCAGCAGAGTACAAAGACAATATAATGGGAGAGAAAAATGTTTCAACAAATAGTTCTGGAACAACTGGATAGCCACATGCAAAGGATGAGTTTAGATCCCTACCTCACAAAAGTTAATTCAAAACGGATGGGTCACAGACTAAAACTAAAGACCTAAAACTATAAAATTCTTAGAAGAAAATATAGGAATAAACCTCACAGCAAAGCCTTCTTGGTATGATGTCAAAGCATAGGCAGCAACAAATAGATTGATTGGATGTCACCAAACTTAAAAGCTTTTGTGCTTCAAAAGAAGTCATTAAGACTGCAAGTGAAGGCTCAGCGCCTGTGGTTCAACGGGCTAAGGCGCCAGCCACTTAGAC
This sequence comes from Arctocebus calabarensis, assembly GCA_963573935.1. Classification (NCBI taxonomy): domain Eukaryota; kingdom Metazoa; phylum Chordata; class Mammalia; order Primates; family Lorisidae; genus Arctocebus; species Arctocebus calabarensis. The sequence goes on along the minus strand of CAUYON010129887.1, from coordinate 21,196 downwards.
CTGAGCTGGTGGGTTTGAAGCCAGCCCAGGCCCGACAAACAACAATGGTGGCTGCAACCAAAAAATAGCTGGGCGTAGTGGCGGGCGCCTGTAGTCCCAACTACTTGGGAGGCAGAGGCAAGGGACTCGCTTGAGCCCAGGAATTGGAGGTTGCTGTGAGCTGTGATGCCACAGCACTCTCTCCAGGATGACAGCTTGAGGCTCTGTCTCAAAAAAAAAAAAAGACTGCAAGTGAAAAGGACAACTCAGGCAGCCTTTAGTTCAGTGGGTAGGTTGCCAGCCACATACACCGGGGCTAGTGGGTTCGAGCCTAGCCCAGGAAAGGTAAACAACAATGACAACTGCAACAACAACAACAAAAATAGCTGGGTATTGTGATGGCTACCAGTAGTCTTAGCTACTTGGGAGGCTGAGGCAAGAGAATCACTGAAGCCCAAGAGTTGGAGGTTGCTGTGAGTTGTGACACAACAGCACTCTAACCCAGGCGACAGCTTGAGACTTTGTCTCAAAAAAAAAAAAAAAAGATGGGCGGCACCTGTGGCTCAGTGAGTAGGGCTCTAGCCCCATATACAGAGGGTAGCTGGTTTGAACTCGGCCCTGCCCAGCCAAACTGCAACAAAAAATAGCCAGGCGTTGTGGGGAGTGCCTGTAGTCCCAGCTACTCAGGAGGCTGAGGCAAGAGAATTGCCTAAGCCCAAGAGCTGGAAGTTGCGGTGAGCTGTGATGCCACAGCACTTCACCAAGGGCACCAAAGTGAGACTCTTGTCTCTAAAAAAAAAAAAAGGATAACACACAGAATGGGAGAGGATATTGTCACATCATATATCTGATAAGGGACTTGTATCTAGAATATACAAAGAACTCTTACAATTCAATAATAAAATTACAAATAGCCCAACTGAAATAGCAGGCAAAGGATCTGAATAGACATTTCCCCAAGTAAGATGTATGCATGGCTAATGAGCACATGAAAAAATGCTCAACATCATTTTATCAGAGAAATCCAAATCAAAACCACACTAAGATACTATTTCACTTTCACTAGGATGGCTATAATAAAAAAGACAAATAGTAAGCATTGTTGAGGATGTGGAAAAATCAGAACTCTCATACATTGCTTATGGGAATGTAAAATAGTGAAATGTTTTGAAGAAACAGACTTTGGTTCCTTAAAAGGTTAACCAGACAGGGTGGCACCTGTGGCTCAGCGAGTAGGGCACTGGCCCCATATGCCGAAGGTGGCGGGTTCAAATCCAGCCTCGGCTAAACTGCAAAAACAGAAAAATAGCTGGGCGTTGGGGCAGGCACCTGTAGTCCCAGCTACTGGGGAGGCTGAGGCAAGAGAATCGCCTAAGCCCAGGAGTTGGAGGTTGCTGTGAGCAGTGTGACGCCACAGCACTCTACTGAGGGCAATAAAGTGAGACTCTTGTCTCTACAAAAAAAAAAAAAAAAAAAAGGTTAAGCAGACAGTTAAGCACTTCTACACTTACGTATATACATACACCCAAGAGGAATTAAAACAGCCACGCAAAAAGTTGTATAAAAATGTTTATGGTAGCATCACTTACAATAGCTAAAAAGTGGAAACAACCTAAATTACCCACCAATGGATGAGAGATAAACACTGTGTGATATAATGGAATATTATTTTGCTACAAGCATGAAAAAACCTAAAAAACATTTTGCTAAGCAAAAGAAGCCACTCGTAAAAAAAAAAAAAAGAAGCCACTCATAAAAGGACCACATGTTGTATGATTCTATGTATATAAAATGGCCAGGCCAGGATGGCTCACACCTGTAATCCTAGCATCCTGGGAGGCTGAGGCAGGTAGATTGCCTGAGGTCAGCAGTTCAAGACCAGCCTGAGCCAGAGCAAGACCTTGTCTCTAAAAAGAGCCAAGCATTGTGACAAGTGCCTGTAGTCCCAGCTACTTGGGAAGCTGAGACAAGAGAATCTCCTTAGGCCAAGAGTTTGAGGTTGCTGTGAGCTATGATGCCATAGCTCTCTACTGAGGGTGATAAAATGATACTGTGCCTCCAAAAATAAAATATCCAGAGGAAGCTAATCTATAGAAAGTAGATTATAACTTGCTTAGGGCTGGGGGTAGGTAGAGAAATGAGGGATGATAATATGTATATTTTTTGTTGCCCAGGCTAGAGTGCTGTGATGTCAGCCTAGCTCAATACAACCTCAAACTCCTGGGCTCAAGCCATCCTCTTGGTTCAGCCTCCTGAGTAGCTGGGACTACAGGCACCTGCCACAATGCCTGGCTAACTTCTCTGTTTTTAGTAGAGATGGGATAGGGGAGTCTTGCTCTTGCTCAGGCTGGCTCCCCACTCCCAGCTCCAGCAATCCTCCTCCTTCTCATCCCAGAGTACTAGGATTACAGGTGGGAGCCACGTGCCCCACGGATGTTAAATTTTCTCAGTTTGTTTCCTTAGCTTGATAGGAAACTTCCAAGTCCTCACAGTCTCACTCTTGCTGAGAAGATCTTGGAAAGAAGCTTGTGCCTAAGCTGGAAATGACAGGAGGGGAGCTGCTCACCCCTGCTGGCCAGGGTCAGAGACACAAACTAGAGATTGGGGTAGGGGGTCTTCCTGGGGAAATCCTGGGCCCACTGGAGCTGCTCACCCACCCCCTTTCCCTAATACCTCTGCTCAGGCTGTGCGGGCTTCTAAGTCTGGTCGGGGCAAAGAAGGCTGATCCAGGGTTCCATCTTCATTTCCTCCCAGCCTCACTCACATCCTCAGGAGTAGGGGGAGCCTCAGAAAGGGCAGAACATGGCCCCAGTGCCTTCAAACCATTCCCAAGGCCTACGGACTCTGCTCCTCAAGCTTAAGCCCCCAAACAGGAGGGCCCTGGGCAAGTTTTCTTGGGACTCTCAATCAGATCAATCCTTTACATGCAGGGTCACTATGCCCATCTTACAGACGCAGATATGGAGGCTGAGTCAAGGTCCGCGGTCTCACAAGAGGCTAGCAGAAGAACCTAATTTGGGACCATCAAGGCTGGGACTTTTCTCCCAGCTTTTGCTTTTCCCCAGAGCCAGGAGTCCCCCACTGTGAGGAGCGCTGGTCTAACCTCGGATTTCAAAGTGCTTGGTCTGGGCGGTGGACCAGCACGCAGGGCACGGCCTCCTGCAACGCCAGCCCCTCTCTGGTCCCAATCTTCGGTCAACGCCCGGAGCCAGGTAGAGCGGGAGCTCCAGAACACTGTCCCCCGCCTCCCGCACCGCCTTCCCGGCGACCTCTCTTCGCTCCCCAGCTGGAGCCCAGCAGGCCCCACCCGCCTCTCGCCTGCTGGGTCCCCGCTGCCGCCATGACGGGCTCGGGACTATCTGGCCGTCGGATTAATATCCAGATATTAAGTAAACAATAAATTAGCAAAACCACAAGAAAATTTTACAGCCCTTTGCATTTGGCAATCATTGAGTGTTAATTAGAAATTCATTACAATTAAAACCCTGCCTAAACAGGGCCTGCGCGCCTTAATTACATCTGATTTTTAATTCAGAATACGTGTTTACACAGTAAGCGCTACGTACCCCATGATTATCCCCAATCCTCTTTATACTGTACTAATTATGTAAATTAAACCTAATTAACTGACGAAAACTGCCGTTAATTCAACTGGTAAAAGATATGTGCTCGTGCAGCAGGCGCGGCCGCCCAGCCCCAGCCCCCGCCCGAGCCCGAGTGGACCCGACGCCGGGGACGCGGAGCCACGAGACGAGAAGAGACCCCGAGGCGCGTCCCGGATCCCGAGTCCACTCTCCGACCCTTGGTGCCACCGGCCAGCGGATGAAATAGACTCGCCAGTAATGGGGGTCAGAGAGGCCAAGGGCAGCGACTCCTGCTAGGCTGAGGCAGAGCTCACACTGAGAAAGAGGGGTCCCAGCTCTGCCCTCACTGCCCGTCTGAACCTGAGCGAGTGTCCTGGCTTTGCTAGGCCTTTTCCCTCTGCCCAGAGTGCTGCGGGGGTGATAGTAAAATCTCTCGTTCTGCCCAGCGCCACGCTCCTTCCTTTCCTCCATTAAGCGAGACCCTCTCTGCAATTCCCAGGAGCCCGGGTCTGGGTCTAAGAGATCAGTCTATGTCCCTTGAATGAGGAACCTCGTGAGGGGGCGTTGGCTTCCTCTGCTGGACCCTCAGTTTCTTACCTGTAAAATGGGAATAAATGATCCCTACTTATTTCCAGGACCCCTGGGAGAACCGGTTCTGCGAACGGTAAACGCGTTAGCAGTGGAATTAACGGAGCAGACGCTGGTCCAGAGCAGAGCCCCAGCTCTGACTCTTAAGACCTCTCCCCTGAGACCGGCTCAGAGTGGCGCCTTCACTCTCTAGCTCAGACCAGTGACTGAAGCTGGGCGGGTCTCCTGGCGCTGGGCCTAGGCGCGGGGAGCTGTCCGTAGCTTGGTGCTGGATGCCAATGCAGGTGCCACACTGCACCATCCCTGGTGCGGTAACCCGGAGTGGGACCCTTTGTCTGACAGGTCCCAAAGCCTCGAGGTGGGGTGCAGGGAACGCCCTAGAAGCTGGCCCCACAGGCGTTGTTGTTCCTGGACGTACAGTAGAGGCAGGACAGGCAGGCCCTGCCCAGGGGATCCTACCTGTCCTCTCTTCACTACCACCCCCACCACCCTGGGGGCGTCCTGCTTCCCTGGTAGTTGTCACCACCACACCGAATTCTGAGAGGCCTTTAAAAAATCATTAGGAGGCTAAGAATAATTACTGAAGGAGATTGTAATTATAGGGTGAGGGAGCCGGGGCTGAGGGAGGGAGGACCAGTGGGTGGGGACTGGAGCAGAGTCGAAAATAGATTCTTACCCTCCTACCCCTAGGGAAGGGGGTGGGGGATAGAGAGCGGCGGAGTTGGAGTGGGACAGAGGCAGAGCCAGGGAAAGTGGGGATGGAGGGGTCAGAGGTAAAGAAAGAGGGGCTGAGCAGGGTCATGGACATATCTGGAAGAAAAGAGGGAAATGCAGGAAGGTCCGAGAGAAATACGGGAGCTCAGGGAGGTGAGAGAGCAAAAGCCCCATCTAGAAGAGACCCCACCGAGGAGATAGAGCCCCCAAACTTGGGAGTGGTTTTCCAGGCCTAGGAGAACACGTTTGCCAGGTAGGGGAGAGAGAACAAACTAGTCTCCAGGTCCCGCTCCTCGCTCCGGGCAGGCCTGCGCGGTCCATTGGCGCTTCAGAGGCCTTCCCCAGGTTCCCTGTGAGCCAGGTGGGGAAACAGCAGAGAGAAGAGGACCGGAGCCCCGGAGGAGCTGAGGCTCTGGAGGGAAGAGGGCCCATACCCGAGATCAAGAGGGAACAGGAGGCGGCGGTGGGGGCGAGGGCGACTCAGCCGCAACCCACGGAGGATTTATAGCGCCGCCCGGGTTCCAAGGACAGGCTGCGCTCACGGATGCGGCCACCGCCGGTAGCCGCTGTGGCCGCTGCGCCCCCTGCCCAGGCGGCCTACCGCGCCCCGGGCCATCCCTGCCATTATTAACTTCTGTTTGATTAGGGTAATTGTTCAAACTTGAGCTGGACAGTATGATTAATTACAGTTTAATTAACGTGTCCATTAAAGACACTTAATGCCACAGGGGCAGGGAGGGAGGTGGAAGCGGTGGAGGGCGCCTGTGTAAGGAGGGGCGGGTGTGCGACTAGTAAGTAACTCCAATGACGAAATGGAGACAAAGATTGAGAGGAAGAAGACCGGGACCGATGAGTTTGAGGGAAAAATAATGGTGATGACAGACCAATAGAGATGGGGGGTGGAGATTGAACAGAGCCTGGGGGAGAAAGGAGCCTGGGGACATCTGTATTGTCAAGGGGCTAGACCTCCACCACGGGGAAACTGAGTTAGCAGCGTTAAAAGAGTAGTTGGCTTCAGATCTTTACCAACGATGATTTGGCTCCTGGGCCTTTTGGTGATGGCCAGGATAGGCATTCTAAGCTGAGGGTCCCCCGAGTCCCCTTCCGAGTGATGGAAGCAGGAAGGCGCCCCCCCCTTCCCGGATGCATCTCACCTAAGTCAGGAGGGTGGGAGAGATGGATCTGCCCCTTTCTGTCAGCCAGCCCCGGTGTCCCCACCCGAGGACCTGTTCCGGCCACTGGTGACCTACTGTTCCCCAGGACCACTGTCAGATTCACGACCCTGGCCCTTAGTCTGCGGTCCAAAAGTGAGGTATTCCTCCTCATGCCCCTTCCTTCTAAGCCTCCTTCAGCCCCATCACCAAGCCCTGGCCCAGCCCAATTCTGCCGCCTTGGCAGGGAGCCCTGGCCCTTCCACACTTAGTTCTTTGGAGGTAAACTTTGCGGCCCCGGGCCCTTCCTCCCTCTTGGCCTCTCCGCCAGCGCGGACGCAGGTGCTGGGCGCAGGACGCAGGTGTGCGGCCGCTTACCTGGGGCGCGAAGGACTTGGGGCTGAGGGGAGCGGCTGGAGCCGAGTAGGACCTGCGGGCGGGCGGACCCGGGGAGGGCGAGAGTGACTGCGCGGGCGGTGGGAGTGGCGCCCCGGCTTACAGCTGTCAGGCGTGCCCACCCCGCGCGGGCCTCGCCACTCCGGCTGTGACCGCGCCGTGCCGGCTACCGCGCCATGCGCTCCAGGCTTCGGCCTCTTCTTCGAGCCAGTCCCCGGCCTCAGGGACAGTGGCTCAGGGCACAGGTCTCGGTGCCCGGAGCCCTGGCGTCCCGCATATGCTGAGAGCAGGAGGGGCCGCGGGTGGGAGCGCTGGGAGCGGGGCAGCGCGGCTGTGCGCGCGCGCGGGGAGGGGCCGCGCCGTCACCCGGAGAGCCCAGCGGATCCCCTACTCCCGCCCGCCGCTCCGCCCGCCGCGCACCTCCGCTCACCTCTCGCCCGGCTCCAGCCGCCGCCGCACGGTGAGTACCCGCGTCCGGTAGCCCGCCGACACTGCGCCCTGCCCGTACAGCTTTTTTTCGTTTAGTTCTAATTTGGGCTCTATGGCTGTTGTTTTTATTATACCTAATGACTCCACCGCCTCACTGGTACAGCTGCCCGCCTCCGGCCTCATTACCCTCCCCTAGCTCACCTCTCAAGCCCCAGGAGCAGAGATGATAGTTGCCCGAGCCGCCATGGCTTCTGCCCCTTGTCGCTTCTTACGTCCCCCAAATTTTGTTCCTTTCCTAGAGCCCCCCTTTCTCCTGGCTCTAGGGCCTGGACCCCACTCCTCTCACTCAGGAAAACCCCGCAGGGACCCAGGCCCCTCAGCCTGGGGAAGATGTGCTCGGCTCAGGGCGCTCTCTTCACTGTATGCGGGCCAGGCACACTTGACAATTTCGGGAAACCGAGAAGCTATCGTCCTTTCCCACAGCCATGCTCTCTCCAGCCTCCCCCGCGGAGGGCGCAGGGCTTATCTCGCTGACCCCTCAGCCAAGACAGTTAGGACGGTGCTTTGCCTCCTAAAATATTACAAGGGACTTCAATGTGAGCGGAGGGTCAACTTGTTTCAGTTTCATCTTCAGAGGTAAAGATGAAACCGACAATAATAGATAGCTTGATACTTGAAGAAGGTACCATGACAGATGGGAGAAAGAGGGCTAGCTGGTAAAGACAGCTCAGGGACAGATAAGATCAACAAATGGTGGGGGAAGAGAGGGAAAGAGACAGAAGATTCCAGTCTCCCCTCTAAGGCCTTTGAACTCAGATCCCTTGCCCTCCTGGAGCAACTCCTCTGAAAATGGATTTGCCTTTCAGGCTGAGTTTAGGGCAGGGTCCCTCAGGTTTGGGCTGCCCCAGCAGAGGGAGCACCTGCAGCCAGGGGCCAGGTTGGAAGAGTACATCTCTGAGGACATGTGGCTGGGCTCTGTGACCTAAAGGGACCCAAACATCAGCTCCCTGCCCCCCTGCTGCTGAGGTCTGTGGTGCAATTGCCTCTCTGCCTAGGGTAGAGAGCAAATCGAGGATCAGCAGCAACTTCTGTGCCTGGAAGCTTTTAGTGGCTTTGAAGACCGGTTGGGATTCCTTCCAGCCGGCATAAACCTGAACAATGTGGGGCAAGAAGGATACTCAAAAAAGAGATGCCCTCCCAAAATGAAGCCCAGAGCCCCAGGATCCCGCGTTTGGCCTGGGTGGGAAAAGCATATCTGAAGAAGGAAAACTCAGGGAGTGGGCAATTGGAAGCAAAGGAAAAGTGGTTCCTAAGAAACTTCCTGGAGAAACTCTGGGGTTCCTCGAGCTGACCCGATGGAAACCAGTTTTGGTCTGAAAGGCAGCTAAAGATGCAGAAAATGTGGTTAGGAACAGCATAAACCTGGTCCCATGAATGACTGAAAAAAAAAAAAACGGTTTATATATCCACTTGAATCTTTATGCTCAACAGACCGGGACGCCAGGGTGAGAAGAGAAACACGGGTTTGTGGAAACTGGCACTTTGTCCCGGGAAACCCTCGGCTCGGCGCGAAGCTGGGTGCGATAGAAGCAGCCCTGGGTCTGGGTGCGCACTGGCGCGCTTTGGTGAGGGTCGGGTTCAGCACCGCGAACAGCGGTTGCCTGGCTCTCTCTCCCTCCCAGGCAGACCTAGGTCCCTCCTCCTTCTCCCTGCCCACCCCCCAAGCCCCCACTGTCTGGAGTGGGTAGTGACCGCCCCTCCCCCGCCTCCCTACCCTCCCCGCGCTGCCCCAGGCCGCCCGCGTGCATGCGCGACTAAGCAGAGGGGCGGCGGGTCCCGGGTCCCCGAAGTCCGGGATTCAAGACCCTGGCCGGCAGGACCGGCTGCGAGGGTCGCCGAAGGTACACGGATCAGGGCGCTGGAAAGCCTGGATTTGGCAATGGCTTTGCTGTGTGGCCTTGGGCAAGTCACTCTGCGTCTCTGGGTCCCACTTTTTCCCCAATCTGAAAACAGGATGGGTTCCTAGCAGCTCCGTCATTCTAGAGGTCTCCAGTACTCCTTCTCTTCCCCTAAACCCCGGGGGCTTTTGTTCTGGCGCCAGCATGGGTCTGAATAACAAAAGGCACCTGTCCAGGGGGCGAATGAGCTTGGACTTCCCACTGCCAAGTATTCCCGCGCGCCCGACTCGGCGCGCCCCGCTGGGCGGGCCCGAGCCGCAGCGGCGGTGGTGCTGAAAATGGCTCATCCACTCTTTGCTTTCTTTATTTCGCAGGAGCGGCGGCATGGAGGCTATCACCACTCAGCTGGGGCCGGGACGCGAGGGCAGCTCTTCACCCAACTCCAAGCAGGAGCTGCAGCCCTATTCGGGCTCCAGCGCTCTCAAACCCAACCAGGTGGGAGAGACGTCGCTGTATGGGGTGCCCATTGTGTCACTGGTCATCGACGGTCAGGAGCGCCTGTGCCTGGCGCAGATCTCCAACACCCTCCTCAAGAACTACAGCTACAATGAGATCCACAACCGCCGCGTGGCCCTGGGCATCACGTGCGTGCAGTGCACGCCGGTGCAGCTGGAGATTCTGCGTCGGGCCGGGGCTATGCCCATCTCCTCACGCCGCTGCGGCATGATCACCAAGCGTGAGGCCGAACGCCTTTGCAAGTCGTTCCTGGGTGAGCACAAGCCCCCCAAGCTTCCTGAGAACTTCGCTTTCGATGTGGTGCATGAGTGTGCGTGGGGCTCGCGAGGTAGCTTCATCCCGGCGCGTTATAACAGCTCTCGTGCCAAGTGCATCAAGTGCGGCTACTGCAGCATGTACTTCTCTCCTAACAAGTTCATCTTCCACTCACACCGCACACCGGACGCCAAGTATACGCAGCCCGACGCCGCTAACTTCAACTCCTGGCGCCGTCACCTCAAACTTAGTGACAAGTCGGCCACAGACGAACTGAGCCACGCTTGGGAGGACGTCAAGGCCATGTTCAATGGCGGGACGCGCAAACGGACCTTCTCGCTGCAAGGAGGCGGTGGAGGCGGCTCTAATGGCGGGTCGGGTGGGCAAGGAAAGGGTAGTGCAGGTGGCGGTGGCGGTGTCGGCCCGGGATGTGGTGCGGAGATGGCCCCAGGCCCGCCGCCCCACAAAAGTCTGCGCTGTGGTGAAGATGAGGCTGCTGGTCCTCCGGGACCTCCTCCTCCCCACCCACAGCGGGGACTTGGCCTCTCCACTGGAGCTAGCGGTCCAGCGGGCCCTGGAGGGCCTGGTGGCGGTGGTGGCGTACGCAGCTATCCGGTGATCCCAGTGCCCAGCAAAGGCTTTGGCCTCTTGCAAAAGTTGCCCCCGCCGCTTTTCCCGCATCCTTACGGTTTCCCCACCGCCTTCGGCCTATGCCCCAAAAAGGACGACCCAGTGTTAGGCGCAGGAGAGCCTAAGGGCGGCCCTGGCACTGGGAGCGGCGGTGCGGGTGCTGGCGGGGGAGCCGGGGCCCCAGGAGCTAGCCACTTGCCCCCAGGCGCAGGGGCGGGCCCAGGCAGCGGCGCTATGTTCTGGGGGCATCAACCCTCCGGGGCAGCTAAGGATGCAGCAGCTGTGGCGGCAGCCGCTGCTGCCGCCACTGTGTACCCGACGTTTCCCATGTTCTGGCCAGCGGCTGGCAGCCTCCCGGTGCCGCCCTATCCGGCTGCGCAAAGTCAAGCCAAGGCCGTGGCGGCCGCTGTGGCAGCGGCAGCGGCAGCGGCGGCAGCAGCTGCTGGTGCCGGCGGCCCAGAGCTGCTGGACAGTGCTGAGCCATCCAAAGAGAGCGGTCTCGTCGCGGAAGAGCGCTGCCCGAGCGCTCTGTCCCGTGGACCGCTGGACGAAGACGGCGCCGACGAGGCGCTGCCACCGCCCCTGGCCCCGCTGCCGCCGCCCCCGCCGCCACCCGCACGCAAAGGCTCCTACGTGTCAGCCTTCCGTCCTGTGGTCAAAGACGCCGAGAGCATTGCTAAGCTCTACGGCAGCGCCCGCGAGGCGTACGGCCCTGGGCCTGCTCGCGGGCCAGGACCGGGCACCGGGACCGGCGGCGGCTACGTGAGTCCGGACTTTCTGAGCGAGGGCAGCTCCAGCTACCATTCTGCCTCTCCCGAGGTGGACACTACGGACGAACCCGAGGTGGATGTGGAATCCAACCGCTTCCCAGACGACGAGAGCCCTCAAGATGACACCGAGCCCAGCGCATCTAGTACTGGAGGTGGCCCAGACGGTGACCAGCCCGCTGGGCCCCAGTCCGCATCCTCCTCGGGGGCAGCAGACGGTCCTACAGACTCTCCCGAAGGAGGCGGCAGCCCTTGTCCCCGGCGCCGCCTCGGGCCACCCCCAGCCGGCCGGTCAGCATTCGGGGACTTGGCGACCGACGACGTAGTGCGGAGACCTGAAAGGAGCCCACAGAGCAGCGGCTACGAACTGCGAGAGCCTTGCGCGCCCCTAGGAGGCCCCGCGCCGGCCAAGGTGAGCCCTGCGCCCACCCCACCGGTGGCGCCTCTCACTTACCCCTCTGCGCCGCCCTGTTGCGGGGCAGGCCGGGGCCAGGCGGAGGACGGGAATTTTGTTCTGTGCCGTGTAGGTGTTTAAGCAGCAGGCCCAGTCTCGGGCGCTCTGTGGAGCTGGGCTCACTGGGACCTGTGGCCGAGGGTTTCAAAAGATGGGGGTTGTTGGCAAGCCAGAGGAACACTGTGCTTTTCTGTTGATGTTGATGGGAATGAGGAGGAGACGAGCAGAGATTGCTGACAGACGAAAATAGAAGGGGTCTGGAGGATTAAGGAGGGGGTAAGAAAAGGACCCAGAGAAAAGCGCTCCCTCCCGAGGCCAGGCCCAGAGTGTGCCCAGTTGGAGAGCAGAGCTCCAAGGAAGAAGTGAGGGTAAGGAGAGGAGCAAGGGGTCTCTCCCTAAGTACTGCATCCCCAGAATCTCCCACCAGCTCTGCTCATAGTTTTCTTTGGAATCTTTTGGAACTCCTGTTTTGGGAACCGTAGGGTTTGTTTTGGGGAAGCTGTGCTGGGACGGTGGGCAGAACAAGTCGCGGGCTCTCAAGTTGGCAGGGCGGGGGCTTGAGAAACGGGAAGCAGGCTGGAATCCCTGGCCATTTTGAAAGTGGGTGCGCACACCTGTACATTTCCATTCGGTTCATTAAAAGACGAGTCATTAACCGAATGCAAAAGGCGTCATTTATGGCAAGGGATTGGGTACTGGGAGAGGGAGGAGGACGCCGAAATAGTGGCAAGTGCGCAGAGTGGGGGTGGGGGATACTTTGAATGGCCCTTGGCTTGGGATAGCTTTGTGTTTCGAGTAATTTTCTGAGGGCAATTTTCTGAGGGCGCGAATAATTACCCTGAACCTACAACAGCGATGCGGGCTCCAAGGGTTCACAGGTGCGCTGCCTTCATCACCCTGCCCTAGACGCTCTGGTACCTCCGGCACTTAAACCTCCACTAAGCCCTCGGCTTTCCTTGTTGGCCTAGGAACAGGGCTGGGTGGCTTCAGGTGGCCTCCAAGAGGCCCCCTAATCGCCTTGTCATTTCTCGGCCGCCATAGGTGTACGCGCCAGAGAGGGATGAGCACGTGAAGAGCGCAGCGGCGGCGCTGGGGCCCGCAGCCCCCTACCTCTGCACCCCCGAGGCCCACGGTAACGCCTGCCGAGGCCGCTGGCCTCTGTTATGGGGGGACCCAGCCCCAGAGCCAGGGCCAAGGAAGGCCTGCGAGGAAAAATAATGAAAGAAAAGACAGAGACGAAGAGAAAGAGGAAGGGGGAAAGAAAAATAATGGGGGTGAGGGGAAGCTAAGCGAGTGCTCCCAACAACTTCTATGGTTTGATTAGTTAAAAACAGTAACAGCCCACCCTCTCCTCACACATGCTACAGCACAACTCATACACCGGGTTAAAACCTTTGAGAAACCACTCCTGGAACCTCCTTCAAGTCCTCCCATTTATTCAGCAAGTGTGTTTGGACAGGGGGTCCCCTGTGTTCAGGCTCGCTCAGGACGGAGAATGCGGTACTATGGGTACCCCAGAGGCACTGGGGCAGTTGCGGCCCAAAGCAGGGAGGGTGGGGGGTGAGCACGCCCTGCACCTGTGCAAGGAACTAGGTTGCTCATAGAGAAGGGACCTCGGAAATGCCGCAAATCGAGGCAGCCACTCTTCAGACGATGACCCTCCCATCCACCCAGGTCGCTGCCTGGGCTGCCTTCTCAGCGAGACCTGGCGGCCATGCGCGCTCGAGGTGCCCCAGTATCTGCGTGCGATGTAGGTCGCACGTCCCTGGTGGGCTTGGAGGCTCGTCTTGCTCTCTTCCGTAGGGCTGAGGCGGGGGCGTGAAGCCGGGAGATGAGCAGACCATGCGCGGGGGAGGGGTGCCCGGCCCAAAGCCTCAGGGCGCGCGCCTGGGCGCACAGCCGGGAACCAGAGTCGGCCAGGACGCTTTTAATTAGGGCTCCAGCGCCCCGCCTGCGCAGCTCTGGCGGTATCCGGGTCACCGTTTCTTAAACTCTCCTTTGAAGCGCGGTTTATTGCCTTTAAGAGCTAGATAAGGAAGACAATCAGTCGACCGCCGAAGATTTGGAAACGAGGAAATCCTACCCAGACCAAAGGAGTGTCTCTCAGCCAAGTCCTGCCAATACAGACCGAGGTGAGCCCTCGGACCCTTCGCACCCAAACCGCAACCGGGAGGAGGGACCCAGGTCGCCCAGGTTCTGGCACACTGGTCAGGCAGGCTTTCAGTCAGGAGTTTAAGGGCGCTAGTTTCTTCCAGGAGATACACATTTAAATAACGCGAGCGAGGTGCAGAACGGGTTTCCTGGGTCTACCTTCTTGGTGGGTTTGAAGCTCTTCCAGGTAAGGGCAGGGGGTGTATAAAAATGAAAGGAAGACTTTCACTTGCATCAAACGCAAAGGGCACTTTCTGTCCTAAGACCACCTTCCATGGACTTCCACAGTGGGTCACTCTCCTAGCCCCTAAAATGATGGCTTGGAAGGTGAGTAGGACTGGGTGCCTGTAACTTGTCTCCTCCAAAGGCAGAGGGTCTGGAGTAGTCCCTGACTTGGTGGAGTTCCTGGGAAGCTCACTCCTTCCCCAAGGCCAGAATAGAACTCCCAGGATAGAACTTTCACCTCCCCTTTATCCCAGGCGAAGATGGGCTCACCCTGGATGTCACAGGAACTCAGCTGGTGGAGAAAGACATTGAGAACCTGGCTAGAGGTGAGGTTACATCTGTGAATAGGGGTACACTATGCTTGAGGGAGATGGCCCTTCCTGTAGAGGTGCTGTTATCCCTACAAGGGGTGAGTGTGGGGAAGACATGGTTCTTGAGAGGATCAGTTTTCATTTCACTGAGGGGAAAAGATAATCTTCTGGATACATTATCTTGACACAGAGGTGAGTATGCTGTGGGTGGGGGTGGGAGGGTTGAACCAAACCCTCAGATGTGTATTCAAAGTTTGGGTTCTTGTAAGGAAGGGATTTTATCTGAATAGCCCAGTGGGGGAGAGAAATGAGTAATGGTATTCAGAACTTGATGCCTGTGAACAATCTGGGTCTCCCAAACTCAAACAGAACTTTTTTCTGAATAGCAAGATTGCAGGGAAACATTTATTGTAGGAACATATAAGAAGTTAATTTTTTCTTCAGGGGTAATGTATAACCCCACCACCACCCCAAATGGAGTGAAGATGGAGTTTATTTGCAGAATGGGACCCTTATGTTGCTGCTTATCCTGCAATGGGGAGGGTATGGCTCAAGGCCCAGAGAAAGGGAGTCCCTAGCCCCACTTTGCCCTTCTACCTTCCATACCTGTGTTTCAGAGGAAACTGGGGGAGGGGAGCAGATACTAATGACCCCACATCAGGGCAGCACTGCCCCTTCCCCTGGGAGCACTAATGGAGCCATCCACACTCAGCTCCTTGCCCCACCCCAGCCCATGGACAGTCTAGGTGGGCAGAGGGAGATAAGCTGTGGTGGTCTTAAATCCTTTCTAGTTAACAGATTTTACAGAGTATGCTATTACCTTCAAAATCATTGGTGGTTTATATGAGGGTTCTTAGCATGGATTTGGCGTCAGGGGACCTCCTGAAATTGTAGGCTGTTATGAGTATGTATATTTTTCTGGGAAGGGTGTCCAAAGCCTTGACCAGGTTCTCCTTGATTTATATTGAAAAGGGAGCATTAGCTCTGTCATTTGAAGCGGGAAATCAAGTTTTTGTGGGCCAACCTCTAAGTTTAGGGAATTAGGAAAAACTTACAGAGGTTGTCAATCTGGTTAGTGCTTAGAGATGAAACGTGGGTTCCACCATCCTGAATTCGATTTTCTCATCGCTGTTTCTTCACCCAAATCCTTTGGATGCAAATGGAGAAGCCAGAGTTCAAGGGCCTCTACCTACTGGTCCATCCTCCCCAACCCTTCTTCAAAGGCTATTGGCCAGGGCAGGACCTGGGTGCTTTCTGCATGTCTCCAGTTTCAATCACCTTTACTCTCCACCCCTCACAGACGAATTGCAAAAACTGCTCCTGGAGCAAATGGAGCTCCGCAAGAAACTGGAACGAGAATTTCAGAGTCTCAAAGGTACCCCATCCTGCCCCACCCACTTGGGCACGGAGCTCTCTCCCCTACCCCTGTGTCCTGGACCTACTCGGGTAGCCCAGTGCAGGCAGCTGCGGCTGGGCGTCCTATAGGAACCGGGCAACTCTCCATTTTCACGGTTTCCGGTGGCGAATGCCTCGGCCTAGGTGGGGGTGGGGTAGGGGTGAAGATGGGGGAGAATGAGGAAGTGGAGCTGGGGGAGCAGGCTGCACGTAACAGCTCTCACTTAATCAATTTGCACAGATAATTTTCAGGATCAAATGAAGAGGGAATTGGCTTATCGGGAAGAAATGGTGCAACAGCTGCAAATTGTCAGAGGTAAGACTGGAGTCAGGTGAGCGCGTGCACAGGCCGTAACTGCCTCTCGTCTGGCAGGAGCTCAATGTTGGCTCAGTCATTTGGATTTAAATTGAAGATAATTTAACAATTATTTTTTTTTATTTAATATCCTTTGTATACTCTGATTAGCCTCAGAATGGCAAGCAAGCCCAGCAAACGGCTTGCAGGCATCATTACATGGAGTGATTGAACTTCTTATCGCGGCAATTTCCATGGTTTCTAAATTAAAAATCGAGGCGTAAAATTACCTGGGAAGTAATGCCTAAGTTTGCTTTAATTTTGGTTAGATCCGTCTGCCTTTAAGCGCCATGCCAGGCTATTTCCTCCCTCCGCCCGTCTGCAGTTTAGAGCTTCAGTACCCCTCCCTCTGTGCCTGGAGTTGTTTCTGCAAGAGTCTGCCTCCTGGGGAGAAGAGCAAGCCTGGGCTACGACTCGGCTATTCAGAGGGTGGCTGGGTAGCCTCACGGGCCCCTCCCATGTCTTCCAGATACCTTGTGTAACGAACTCGACCAGGAGCGGAAGGCGCGCTACGCCATCCAGCAGAAATTGAAAGGTGCGGAAGCCGGGAAACAAAGATAGGAGGGGTGCCGGGTGCCGCCGAAGGAAGGAAGGAATGGAGGGACAAGTGAGGGGAAAGGCCAGGGTCTGCATAGATCAGAAGCTGAGAGGAGGGAAGTGGGAATTGATTATAATAGAAAAATTATTCTAGAACGCTGGAGTAGGGAGAGGGAGCCCCTGGAGCTCTGGGCATCAGAAAATCTGCCTTCTAGAACCAACTCTGGCCTTGGGCAAGTCGACCCCCCCTCACTGTGACTCAGTTTCCTCTTCTGTAAAATGGGACGATTCAGAGCAGTGATTCTGAATCACCAGGGTCTGTCTTCTACCCTGCTACCTCCTGGTCCACTCAGTTGCAAATCTTTGTCCCTAAAGGGTTGGGTGAGGCCAGGGAGGGGAACGGGAGACCTTGAGGGCGAGGTGAGGCAGGCGAGGCAGCCAAAGTGGCCTGCGCGACTCTCTCCCCAGAAGCCCACGACGCCCTGCACCACTTCTCCTGCAAGATGCTGACGCCCCGCCACTGCACTGGCAACTGCTCCTTCAAGCCCCCGCTGTTACCATAGGGCCGGCCCCACCGCGCCCACGCGCCCTCAAGCCATGCTGCTCCCTCTTGTAAATAACCGCTGCCGCGTCTGCCCAGAGCGAGGAACAAGCCATTCCGAAGTGACCGATGTCAATACAGCAGCTAGTCCGCCCGCCCTCCTCCTGGGCGCCCCGGCCTTGCCCGCCCCCTCTCGGACGTCCCAGTCCAGAGACCTGACTCAGTTTCCAAGTGTAAATACCGCCTGGCCCCTCGGTTGAACTCCAGGGCATCGGACATCGGGGGTTAAGTGGACCAATGGGGAGAAGAAAAGAGAGAGGGGAGAACCACTGCCCTCCGGCCCCCCACCCCGTGTATAGCCTCGGACCCCGACTGTGAATACAATGTAGAACTTCGCTGGCACCGGCCTGCTCTCCCAGTCCCGTCCACTTCTGAAATTACCGTTCCTAATGACAAAGTGGCTATGTGCAATGGATATAAATGTACTGTGAGTCTCTTGGTTCAGTATTAGGTTCACATTAATTTATTTATGCTGTAAGTTATTTTGTTTCCTTCTCCTGGACATACTTCCAGTCCCATTTTACGTTTCCCTTTGGATTTTGCTTTGTCTATTTTTTGTTGTAACCTCTTGATGTAACAGCACTTTAAAAGAGCAACAACTGACTCACGAGATGGCGACCACCTAGAGCCTGTTTGGGGAGACCACCCTGTACCTGTGACTTTTGTTTTTAATAAAAAAAAATCTTTCTCTCCCTGGGGCTGTGGAGATGGGGTTGTGTGGAGTGGGGGGTAGTAAGGGACAGGAGCAAGTGGCAGACTGTGCAACAGGTGGGGCGTAGAAACAATCACACAGCTTCTGGGTCTCCCAGGGTTAGAATCCTGCCTGCAGAGGTGGGCAGCAGCCTCTCCATTGACCCCTCCAGACACACCACAGGACACTCCCTTAGGGAAAAGGGATTAGGGCATGGTCCCTGGCACCTCAGTCCCTGGTTCTTCCCTCAAGCCCTTGCATGGGCTCAGAGTTCTTTCGTGCCCATTTCCACGCCTGCCACACCAGGGGAGTTACCTCCCGGAGTCAGGGCTCCCAGAGCAGAATCCCAGGTTCAGCCAGAATTGCCCTTGCAGCTGGCGCGGGCCGGCCCTGGATCGGGGGCAGGGTGGAAGACGAAGTACCTACAAAAGGTCTTGGCAGGATAGGCCTGGAAAGGAAGGCGAGACAGAGCTGGTGCACAGATGTCCTCCCGCCTGCCCTGCCGCTGCTCAAAAGGACCAAGGCCTGGCCTCACGGTCACGTTCAGTCCATTTTAGTCTAGGGGCCGCAGGTGCATCGACGCCCCGGTTGGGTTTGGCGAGGCCTCACCTTGCCGCAGGCCTCCCGTCCGCCGCAGTTTCCACAGCGCACCTGCTCCTTGGGCTGAAACCACCGATGTTAACTGCGGGACTCTTTCTCACTTTGTTTGGGGGAGATGGAGGAGCGGGGAAGAATATGCGGGTGGATGGAGTGGGAAAGCGCAAGGTACTCAGAATCCTTCAGCCTGGGCTCCCAATTTCATCTCTTCGGCTAGCTAGCAAGGATCCCTGTCGCGCGACCTTTATTTTTCCTGGGTCTCCATTTCGGCCTCTATAAAATATGAACACTAAGGCCCCTGCCTTGGCGGCTCTTGGAAAAGCTCTGAGAGGGAAGCCGCGCGCCGACACCTGTCCGTGGCCGCAACGAGGGCCCCGACGGCCCGGCCCTTGGGTCACCCAGAGCTCGCGTCGGTCTGGCGAGTAGCTCCAGGGCCAGAAGTTTCGCGGCAGATTGCCTGGAGGGCCGCGGGTGGAGCCGGCGAGTAGGAGTCGCGCCCTGGGCCGCCCCAAACAGGCGCCGACCGGGAGACCTGCTGTACTGCAGAGGCAGGAAGCCAGCCCCAGAGTCCGCTGCGCTGGGATCGCTCAAGTCCCGGGGTATTCGGAGGGCTAAACCCCGAGAAGACAGAAGAAACACAGCTGCGGTGAGGGTGCGGGGCAGACTGTGAGGCTTCGCCTCCGGACGCGCGATCTCCTGGCAGAGACCCTCTAGGGCCCTTGCATAATAGGTGGGACCAACTACATCAGTTCTCCTCTGTACCGTCGGCAAAGCTGAGGTGCAGAGAGGAAGTGACTTGCATCTCCAGGGCACGGTAGGTGCCAGCAGAACTGGGCCCCGGCCTGGCAACGTTGATGGAGATGGCACTCGCCTTTCCCCACCGCACCTTTGGAAGCCGCACTTGACTTCCTCTGTAAAATGGGAGTAACAATTACCACCCAGGCAGGAAGCTCCAAATGTTTCTTTCCGTCCTTCCTTCCCAAACTCCCCACAAATGGAGAAAATCACGTAGGCAGCTGGAGCACATAGGAATGGGCGCCCATCCGGGCCGGGACCTCTCTGAGGACTGGAGGTGTAGGCGGATCCGACCCAGAAAGCTCGGTCAAAAACATCCTCTTGGGCACCACGTCCCTTTGGAAGTGGTTTGTTCCCCCTCCAAATGTTAATAACCAAACAATTGGTATGGATGTAATTATCAATAATTATACGAATTATTGCTGATTGCGGGTCTCGTAGCTACTTTAATTAGTTTACCAGATTCTAATTAAGTTAAACGAAACATTAATAGGGAAAATATGCTTTGAAAAAAAACCCTAGGATTTTCAAAAAGTCTATTTCTCGCCACATCGTTGCCACCTTGCGACAAATTTTAGGAATTGCAGCCAATGCCCAAAGACACAAATTAGGGTGCTTTGGTTCTCAGGAAGAAAAAGAGGCTTGGGGAGTTAGGCTGGGGCAGTTGGGTACAGAATGTCCCCTGGACTGTTCTTGCGGGGTGTTAGGTTCCCCATGTTTGTGCCCCAGCAGTGCCTACAGGGAGTCTGGCTCTGGAGTCCAAGATTTGGGGGTAAGGGATAGGGGAAACATATCTCTTTTCCAGCATCTCTATTCCTGCCT
The DNA here is from genome assembly GCA_963573935.1 of Arctocebus calabarensis. Lineage (NCBI taxonomy): Eukaryota > Metazoa > Chordata > Mammalia > Primates > Lorisidae > Arctocebus > Arctocebus calabarensis. The sequence goes on along the minus strand of CAUYON010129887.1, from coordinate 1,355 downwards.
GTCCTGGCAAACCGAGGGTGAAAGACTGCACAAAGTTGGAGATGCTGTGAAGACCACATCAAGTTCTTTTGTATTTCACTTACCTGAGAGAAACCAGGAAGTTGCTTCCCACCTCCATTTCCTCTGCAAACCCAGGCCATCGCTCTGCAAAAGAACCTATTACAAGACCCCTCAACTGCTGGGACACAGGCAACCTCTGTATTCTGATAGCACTTGGTTCATGAGGCTAGCAAGGTCCTTGGTTGTGTGTGTGTGTTTCCCAGAGGGCTGTAAGTACCTTGACAAGAGGGTTTGCCCCTTGCCTTTCCTTGTGATTTCCAACACGGTATATCACAGGCACGCATGTCCAGATGAACTTTCTAGGTGCTGAAAATGTCTGAGGGAAGGAATCCCTAGGTGCTCTGGACAACAGCCACTCAGATGCAGTTAAGCTCATTTGCATAAGATTAATTAAGCACAGGCTTACTGCTCAGAAAGAAGCTCCTTCATCAGTAGGATTAGTTTTGGGGATAGATGTCAGGTAAGCGATTGTCAGAATAGGAAAACTTTCTTCCTGTTCCAACTGGGTCTCAAAGAGGGCATCCTTCACTCCCTCAATCACCAAGCACATACCTGTCCACCCATTCCTAGCTATCCTGCTATAAAGCATAATCTTAATCCTTTGCAAAAAAAGTGGCTCCTACTTTGAATTCAGAGCACCAGCAAAAGCAGAACTGGATCTGCATGCCCCTTCCTTTAATTCTAAACAGCCTGATCTCCTCTCCCCACCTGCACAGGCAGCACAGAGTTTGGTTAAGAGCCCAAACTCTGCAGAGAGATTTACTGAGGTCTTAGTCCTACTTTGCCATTGACTAGCTAGTCGTGTGACATTGGGCAAGTAGTGGAATCTCTCTATGGAATCGGTTTTCCTCAACAATAACCCAAAGGAAATAACAGTGCCTACTTCAGAGAACTACTTTGTGCATGTAACATGTTACTACATGTAAAGCACCAGGAAACACTTCCTGGTGTCTGCTGAGATTAAACCCTCTCTGCGTTCATTTTCCAGCCCTCAGGCTCAAGACAGGAGTTCTTGGAAAAAGGCCCCTATAGGGCCCCTGTCGGTGGTCCTCTGTTCTTTTAGGGGCCCAGGAAAGAGGACAAACCAGTGCTTTTTCTTTTCTTTTCTTTTTTTTTTTTGAGACAGAGCCTCAAGCTGTCACCCTGGATAGAGTGCTGTTGCATCACAGCTCACAGCAACCTCCAATTCCTGGGCTCAAGCGAGTCTCCTGCCTCTGCCTCCCAAGTAGCTGGGACCACAGGCGCCCGCCACAACGCCCGGCCATTTTTTGGTTGCAGCCGTCATTGTTGTTTGG
>CAUYON010129884.1:0-12195 GCA_963573935.1 Arctocebus calabarensis | reverse complement strand
CCATAGGTATAGTCCCACCAATTACTTTCTCTCCACCCATTCTTCCCCCTCCCCTCCCCTCCCTCTCTCTTTTCCCCTTTACCTCTTACATGTTTACATGGATGGAGCTGGAACATATTCTTCTTAGCAAAGTATCTCAAGAAAGGAAGAAAAAAGTATCCAATGTACTCAGTCTTACTATGAAACTAATCTATAGCTTTCTTATGAAAGTTATAACCTAATTATAGCTCAAAGTTCTGATTTTCAGTAAGAAACAAAGAAGGAAAGAAACATTAATTTAGCAAATATTAATTAAATATCTAATGCATATTAGGTTACTTTTACTTAAATATTATAAGAATGAAAGAAAAACCTTTTTTAACTTAAAATGAAGTAAAAGTTAATTGTTTACTAGGAAGAGACAAGGTGTACATAAGTAGTTAAAGAGCTAGTACTGAACAGAATGTAATAAGTGCTATAAAATAAGGATATTGCTCCTAGAAAGGACAGAGTACACATTTCAGGGGCATAGGTCAGGAAAAACTCTGTAGTGGAGATTTCACTGTAAGTGGGTCTTAAAGGATAAGTAGAGTTTAGGGAAAGAGCTTTCTCTCTATATAGCAGCCATGATTATCTTTGTTTAATAATTGAAACTTAACAAAAGCTTAAAAATACAAAATAATTTATTTACTCTTATGAATATAAACTCTAGGACTATAATCCTAGCTTCAGTCATTGTTGGAATTCAGGGGATCAAAAGACAGTATTAGGCCATCCTCAGCTATTTTCTCCTCATTTCTTCATGTTAGTATCATTTTCAGGCAAGCGACTTCTGGTCATTTTAGCTTTATATAGTAACAGATTTCCAAGTAAAGGGAGGATGAAACACTTCTAGTATAGGTAGCAGGATTAAATGCCACTTGTTTGGATTAGGTCATGTGCCATGTTTCAACAAATCTCTGTGAGTGGGGGATGCAATGGTCTGATTAGTCACACCTGTGTTATGCACTAACTCTGGGGCTGAAAGCAGATATGGAAACATTATCAATCAAGCCACATAGAAAATCTATCACCAGAAGAAAAAAGACTAAAACATTAGTAGCGAAGTAAAAGTACCTATATAATAAGGCACTGGGAAAGTTCTTTCAAGTTTAGTTTTCTGATCTAAAAAAGAGAATGATACAAATATATTTTTTTCAATTATTAGGATGAAATTTAATGTTGTGCATAAAGCTTCTGGCACTTAGTATGTTGTGATAAACATTAATCAGTCTCTTTCCCCCTCTATACTCTAGGATTCTGGTTTGAGCTCATATTAACAAATACACAGAGAATCACATGTTCACAAACCCAAACGTAACAATACACACAGAAAGCTCTTGGGATGATGTGGTCTAATATGGAGATAGTACTCTAATATATGCCTCAGAAATGTTATCTAAGGCAATTCTCTCAGCAATTACCTGTACACTTAATCAAAATGAGGCAAAATTGATAGTCTGAGTCTCAGAAATCTCAGTTTTAAAAACTGCCCTTGATCTAATACCAAAAAACCTACAAAACTATTAGCAATTCTCAAGTTACTCTTGATATTGAAATTGATTCCACAAAAAATTGTTTCATCTGCTATGATTAGAGATAATACTATTTTAACCTATAATAGGGAAGCTATGGAAAGGCATATTAAATCTGAGGATCTCTGCATATGGTGCTAAGATGACAAGCCAGGGTACTGGATCTTCACTTAGGAGGATATAATAAAAATTGAATGGATGTATACAGAGTAGAAATATCTATCCTTATATAATACTGGGGTCTGTTGAGGTTAGATCAATGCATTTCTACATTTAACATAAATGGGCATGTAGTTGAGGCTTATAAATGTAAAATGACCTCACAAATTGCACAGGGACACCAGAAAATGATTCAGCTCCTATCAACTTTGCTTTCACTTTAATTTAATTTTTTTTTAATTTTTTACTTATTCATGAGTTTATTAGGTTTCCACTTTTTGCCTTCACAGAATTAAAAAGGCTTATAATTTAATAACAATAACAATGTTTAAGATAAGGACTAGAAACAAAACAAAAACCTCATAAAGAATGAATGAAGATAAATAGATTAAGAAAAGAATTCAGACGATTGCTGCATCAAAATATTAAGTAATAATAGTAATAATAATGTGAAGAAAGTAACATTCACATTGTCAGATAAGAGTATGTCTATTATAGAATGCTTTGACTCTGAGGCTCAGTATGGAGTCATCAGTTAACTTCATTTTTTTTCAAAGTCTAAAAAAATAGACAACTGATATTTATAAATAAAAGTAAAATATAATTTCAAAGAACATATCATGCCAAATCTTATAGACAATAGAAAAAGAAGAAATACTTCAAAATCATAATACTTAATCTGATACACCCGATACTAAAATTGGAGAAAACATATTGTTATAAAGGGGAAATTACAAACATGCTTCACTTATAAATGAGGATGCAATATCCCAAACAACATATTAACAAGTTGGATCAAAAATTAATGTTTATTTAATGTACTTTGCTCAAAATTAAATCCAATTTATTTGAGAATTAGTCACTATTTTCTTTTCTTCTCTTTTTTTTTCTTCTTTTCCTTGCCTTCACTCCCTCCCTCCTTCTCTGTATGGTCTCCCCTTCTACCATGCCCCACTGTGTCATTAATTGTCATTAATTGTCCTCATATCAAAGTTGAATACATAGGATTCATACTTCTCCATTCCTATTCTATGCTTCACTAAGTATAATGTGTTGCACCTCCATTCAAGTTAGCACAAATGCTGCAAAATCTCCATTTTTTGATGGCTGAATAGTATTCCATGGTTTACATACACCACAGCTTACCAATCCATTCCTGGTTTGAAGGACGTTTAGGCTGTTTCCACATTTTAGCGATTGTAAATTGGGCTGCAATAAACAGCCTAGTACAAGTGTCTTTATAATAAAAGTTTTTTTTTTTTTCTTCTGGATAGATGCCCAGCAATGAGATTGCTGGATCAACTGGGAGGTCTAGGTTGAGTTCTTTGAAGATTCTCCATACCTCCTTCAAAAATGGTTGTATTAGTTTGCAGTCCCACCAGCAGTGTAAAAGTGTTCCTTTCTCACCACATCCATGCCAGAATCTGCAGTTTTGAGATTTTTAGATGTAGGCCATTCTTGCTGAGGTTAGATGATATCTCAGGGTGGTTTTAATTTGCATTTCTCTAATAATTAGGGATGGTGAGCATTTTTTCATGTGTTTACTAGCCATTTGTCTGTCGTCTTTAGAGAAGATTCTATTCATCTCTCTTCCCCATTGATGCATGGGATTGTTGGTCTTTTTTCTTGTGGATTAATTGAAGTTCTGTATAGATCCCCTAGCTGAAGGACAATAGCTCCTTTCTGGTTCAGCAGCTGATTCTGGGGCCCCAGACAACACCTAAAGTCACCTGCACACCACATACTTTCCCAAGATCTCCCAATTCAATTGAGTGCCCAAATCCAAAAAACCAAAACAGCCCCCAGGTAAGACTTTTCCTGTTTGCAGTCTCACTGTTGCTGTGGTTATACCCGCAGGCAGCCAGTGACCAAACAAACACATCTCCCACTTGCCAGTTTGCCACTGCTTCTATCCTCCTCATGGGGTCCAGAAGTCTCTCATTGACTTCCTGTGTCACCAAAGGGAAGCCTCTGGGCAAAACCCACTGGTCAGAGATGCCTGGAGTCTTCTCTCTCCACTCTCACTATTCCTGGCTGCACAGAAGCTGTTATTCAGCTACCATCTTCTTGAGTTGAATTTTTTCAAGAAAGCTTGTATATCAGGTACAGATGAATTCCAATGTATGATTATAAACAATATTGGAACCAATGATCTTTAGTGACCTATCACAGTGTATATTACACTCTATAGGTTGCTTTTGATTATGATTGTGCTTTAGAATATGCTTTGCTTATTAATGAACTTTCAGGATTGCCAATGAAACAGGCAGCTCTTCTTTCTCTCTCTTTTTTTTCTTTTCTCTCTTCTTTAAATCTTTTTTACCTTTTTGCTCTTAAATCTCTTCATCCTTCTGGTCTCGCACCAGAAATACTCATTAATTTGTGTTTACATGGATGGAGCTGGAACACATTCTTCTTAGCGAAGTATCTCAAGAATGGAAGAAAAAGTATCTAATGTACTCAGCCCCTACTATGAAGCTAATCTATAGTTTTCATATGAAGGCTAAAACCCAGTTATAGCACAAGAAATGGGGAAAGGGGCAAGGGAGGGGAGGGGAGGGTGATTGGTGGGATCACACCTATGGTGCATCATAGAAGGGTACAGGTGAAAATTACTAAATGTAGAATATAAATGTTTTTATATAGTGATTAAAAGGCCATGAAGGCTATGTTAAATAGTTCAATGAAAATATTTCAGAATGTATATAAAGTCAGCACATTGTGCCGCATGATTGCAACAATGTACACAATTATAATTTAATAAAAATGAAAAAAAAAGAAAAAAAAATTAGGCCAGTGCTACAGTAATTTAGAGAGCAAGATTTTCATTTATAATATTCTCTAGAATGGCTTCCATTCCTCTGGGGCATTCTTCTTCCCCTTCAGGGATATATATAACTCATATGTTTGAATGCTTCATAAAGTCCCATAATTCTGTCTGTGAATTTTCTGCTTTCCCTCTCTTCTCTTCAGCCTCTTAAACTATCTGAGTTGTCTCAAGCGCCTTATCTCTATCTCTGAGATTCTTTCTTCTACATGACGTAATCTGTTGTTGATTCTTTCTATTGCATCTTTAAGTTCCCTAATTGATTGCTTCAGTTCCTTCAACTCTGCTCTATGATTTTTATATTCTTTGTATCATTCATCTCTGATTCTGTTTTTGAATTTCCTTTTGGTTATTATCCACTTTTCAGGAATTTCTCTCATTATTTTTTGATTGTTTTCCATTTTCTCAGCCATTTCCTTTATTGTTTTCATTATCTATATTTTAAATTCCCCTTCTGTCATTTCTAACATTTCTTTATAGGAGGAATCTTCTTCTGTAACTATCTCATGATCCCCAGAAGGGGTTACTCTGGGCTAAGATTTCCTGTTGCCAGGATTTTTCTGCTGATTCTTCCTCAGGAGCGCTTTCTTGTATCTGTTTTCTTACTCTAATTTTCCTTTCACTTCTTCTTGCTCTCTAAATTACTGTAGTGCTGGCCTAAAATTTTAATGAGTCTTTCTGGTGCAAGACCAGAAGGATGAAGAGATTTAAGAGCAAGAAGATAAAAAAGATTTAAAGAAGAGAGAAAAGAAAAAAAGAGAGAGAAAGAAGAGAGGGTGAGTAAAAGGAAATATTGACAAAATGAAGAGAGGCACTGAAAGAGAGAAACAGGAGAAATATAGGTGTGTCATAGGGTACTAGGCCCCATCCTTAAAGACCCCCAACCTCTGAGGGTGCTGGGTTGGGTGATTCCTTTGAGGACAATAGCTTTTTGCCAGCAATCTCAGATACAATACACAATACCCTACTTCTACCAGGTAGAGAGGAAAGACAAAAATACTGTAACTCAAACTGAAATAAGCAAAAACCCTTATGAGATAAAATTAGGGGAGAAAATAATAGGGACAAAATCACTAGCAAAAATGAAATTATAATTGTTGAAGAAGGCAAAAATGGAAGATTGGATTTAAACTAGAACAGTGAAGAAAAAAAAGAAAAAAAATGCCAAAGAAAAATGTTGAAATTAAAAATAAACAAACAAACAAACAAACAATCCCACAGCCAAAAAACCAAACAGTATATATGTCTTGCTAAGTATGACTGGGCAACAGGTGATCTTCTGAGGTATGAGATGTTAATCACAATGTTGATACAGCTGTACGAAATGGGGACTGTAGGCCTCTGTTGATTGCTCAGACCCTGCATGCTTGGGAGCCAAATGTCTCCTCAGTTCACTCAAAAGACACTCCAAGCCATAAACTTTGGCCAAGCAGAAACTTTCCAGGGAAAGCACTTATCCCTGGGATCTCTCCTGGCATGGCCGCCTGGTTTTTCAGTGTGCCAAATCCAGTCTCCCCCTATGTCGCTGAGGGCCACGGCTATCAATCTGACAAACACTTGGATCTCCGCACTTGCCCAGCATCTCAATCCCTGCTTTGGGCAGCTCAGTCACTAGATTACTCTCCCAAGGTCTCCTGGCTGATCCTGGCACTGCAACACATAGGGGTACCCCACGGCTGAACAATATTACCTCCTTTCCAGCTCAGTGACTCAGTCTGGGACCCAGACAACACCCAAAGTCATCCGCACACCGGCCCAAGATCTCCCACGGCAGCTCAATCATGTGTCCAAGTCAAAAAAAAAACAAACAGCCCCCAGGTAAGACTTTTCCTGCTTGCAATCTCGTCATTGCTATGGTTACATCTGCAAGCAGCCTTCGACTGAACAAACGCACCCACCACTTGCCAGTTTTCCACTGCTTCTGTCCTCCTTGTGGGGTCCAGAAGTCTCTCACTGACCTCCTGTGTCCCTAAAGGGAAGCCTTTGGGCAAAACCCACTGGCCAGAGATGAGTGGGGTCCTCTCTCCCCACTTTCACTGTGCCCAGCTGCACAGAAGCTGATACTCAGCTGCCATCTTCAATCAAGTCAAGGTGGTTGCTATTTTTTTCTTGATAAATTTGAGCTCTCTATAGATTCCAGTTATCAAGCATTTGTCAGATTTGTAACCTGGCAATATTTTTTTCCTATTATAAAGGTTGCCTATTTGCTTTAATTGTTGTGTCCTTAGCTGTGCAGAAGATTTTCAGTTTGAGTAAGTCCTATTCATTTATTTTGCTGTTACTATAATTTCCACTGAAGTCTCCTTCATAAAATCTTTTCTCTTGGAGCCATCCTCAAGTGTTGTGTTTTTTTTTTTTTCACACTTTCTTCTAGGATTTTGATGGTTTCATATCTTAGATATAATTATTTTATCCATCTTGAGTAAATTTTTTGTAATTAATGAAAGATGTAAGCCCAATTGTAGTCTTTTATATTTGGTTATCCAGTTCTTCCAGGACCATTTGTTGACTAGACAATTATTTCCCCTGTGTATACTTTTGTTTAGTTTATCAAAGATCAGATGTCCATAAGAGACTTGATTTAACTCTTGGTTTTCTATTGGCTTCATATATCTATGTCTCTATTTTTTGTGTCAATATCATGCTGTTTTTATCATTGTGGACTTGAAATATGACCTAAAGTCTTGTAGTGTGATGCCTCCAGCTTTGTTTTTATTATTAGAAACTGCGTTGGCTAAACAGGGGTTTTTCTGGTTATATAAGAAAACAAAGATCTATTTTTTTCCAGTTCTTCAAAGTATGATGTCATTTTTTTAATGGGTATTGCATTGAATCTATAGATTGCTTTGGGTAGTATAGACATTTTAACAATGTTAATTCTTCCCAGCCAAGAGCATGATATATTAAGGTCTTCCACTATTTCTTTCCTTCGTGTTTTTTAATACTCTTCATATAGGTAGGTCCTTCACCTCTTTTTTTAAAGTATATTCCTAGATATTTCATCATATTTAAAGATATTGGGAAGGGAACTGTGTGTTTTATTAGCTTCTCAAGTTGACTCTTATTGGCATATACAAAGGCTGCTGGTTTGTGGACAATGGTTTTATGCATTTCCAGGACTCTTGTGGTTGAGTATCTGGGGTTTTCTAAATGTAAGATCATATCATAAGGATAGAACAAGAGTTTGACCTCTTCAGCCCCCATTTGGATGCCCTTTATATCCTTCTCTTTGCTGACTTCATTGACGAGAACTTCCAGCACTATGTGTAATAGTAGTGGCCATAGAGGCCATCCTTGTCTTGTTCCAGTTCTAAGTGGAACAGCCTTCATTTTTACTCCATTCAATATGATATTAATTGTGGATTTGTCATAGATTGCTTCAATCAGTTTAAGAAAATTGCCATGTATGCCTGTATTCTTTTTTTTTTTTTTTGCAGTTTTTTGCAGTTTTTTGCCAGGGCTGGGTTTGAACCTGCCACCTCCACCATATGGAGCTGGTGCCCAACTCCTTTGAGCCACAGGTGCCGCCTATGCCTGTATTCTTAAGTGTTCTTATTAGGTAAGGATGCTGAATTTTATAAATTACTTCTTCTGTATCTATTGAGAAGATCATATTGTCTTTCATTTTGCTTCTATTGATGTGGTGAATTGTATTTATGAATTTTTGTATGTTAAATAAACCTTGCAACCCTGGGGTAAAGCCTGTATGATTGTGATGTATAGCTTTTTTAATGTGTAGCTGTAACCTATTGCCTAAGATTTTATTCAGAATTTTTTTTATCTATTTTCATTAGTGAAATTGGTCTGTAATTCTACTTTTTCGTTGGGTCCTTTCCTGGTTTTGGTATTAGGATGATGTTTGCTTCATAGAACATGTTGGGAAAGGTTCCTTCCTTATCAATGTTTTGGAACAGTTTCTGCAGTATATGTACAAGCTCTTCTTTGAAGGCTTAATAAAATTCTTGTGTGAAGTCATTTCCTCCTGGGCTTTGCTGTTGCTCTTGTTGTTGGAAGCTTTTTTATTATTTCTTCAATCTTGGTGCAATACTGATCCATTCAAGAGATCTATTTCTTCTTGGGTAAGGCTTGGGAGGTGTGATTCCAGGTATTGGTCCATTTCCTCCCCATTGTCAAATTTATGATTCTAGAGTTTTTTGTAGTTGTTAGAGACAACTCTTGTGTCTCTGTGGTATCAGATGTTATTAAAGATTTAACTTTTCTGCTTCGAGTTAATCTTTCCTGTGGTTTATCAATTTTCTTTATATTTTTGAAGAACCAATTTTTTTGTTTTATTAACTTTCTGAATGATTCTTTTATTTTCAATTTCATTTACTTCTGATTTAATGTTGGTTCTTTCTTTTCTTCTGCTAGATTTGGGATTGGATTGCTCTTTATTTTCCATTTCCTCAGAATGATTCATTAGGTTGTTGATGTGGTCTCTTTCTGATTTTTTGGATGTAGGTATCTAATGTGATAAATATCCCTCTCAGGACTGCTTTTGCAGTCCTAAGGTTTTGTCAGCTTGTGTATTTATTGTTATTATGTTTGGCAAATTAACAATTTCTTCTTTAAATCTTTCTTGACCCAACTGTCATTCACCACACAGTTCTTTAATTTCCACACCTTTTGGAGAGGATGAATAATTTTGTTGGAGTTGATTTCCACCTTAATTGCCTTGTGGTCTAAGAAGATGCAAGGTGTATTTTCAATTATGTTGATTTTATTGAGGTTTGATTTCTGTCCTTCAATATGATCTCTTGGAAAATGTTCATGGTTTGACAAGTAGAATGTTTATTCCTTAGCTTTGGGATGGTATGTTTTTATACGTCTATTAAGCCCATTTTTTTCTAGGGTTCTATTTAAGTCCCTTATATCATTGTTTAGTTTCTGTTTAGAGCATTAGAGGATCTGTCCAGTTCTGCCAGATAGTTGCTAAAGTTCCCAGGTATTATGGTATTATGGGATACCATATTGCTCAAACCAATCAAGGATTGTTTCTTAAATCTGGAAGCATTTAATTTGGGTGCATAAATATTTAGAATTGAAATGTCCTCTTTTTGTACTGTTCCTTTGACCAGAATGAAGTGACCAACAAAACTTCTTAATTAGCATGCTTGGTCCTCCCTCAAACTTTCTGGAGAACTTGTGGTATTAAAATTTGCAAGTTCAATTGTATGCTAATGGTAGCAGTGGTCCCAGGTCAGTGTAAGGTCATTAGGGGCTCTATATTATGTTTTCTGACTGAGCAACAGCCTCTACTAGTAGCTTGGTTACTATTCCCTGCCACTAGAAACAAACCCTCATCTTCCCCCTTATCAAGGAAAGAAACTAGGACAGTATGTCTCCTCTCAGGCCCACTCATCCCCCTTAACTCTCAGGAGAGAAGCTGGAGACCAAAAGGGCACTTTTCCCTTGCCAGTTAGAAAGTGAGAAGCTGGGGGCTGATCCAGCACATCTCCCAAAACTAGGTGGAAAGAGTGAAGCTACCGTTGGAAACTTCAAGTCTCCCCACCTTAGGCATGACAGCCCCAGAGGGCAGGACAGGCCATGTGCAGTGGCAGTGGTGCCTCTGTTGCATTGCCCACTACCACAGCAGCTGTTGGCTCTCCTTCTATGGTTATCTGTGGCTTCTGCCTCCAGGGTCACAGCAGAAGCTGACTCTGGCAAGGAAGGCACCTCTATAGGGTGCCTCCCTGCTGGAGATGTGTCTGTTCAGCATGAATCTGTTCAACATTTGCCTGTTCAGCATGAACCTGTTCCACATCAACCTGGCTATGTTCTGGTGCAGGGCAGGGCCAAACAATATTAATAGGAAACAAAACATAATTCACAGTAAAATAAATAAAAGAAATCATTAAGTAGAGTAATTAATTATGAAACATTTAGGTTAGGTTCATTAGTCCATAGGAAGAATACCTAACCAACTGAACAAATAAACATCCAGACAAAAGGAGGAAAGATTCTGTTTATAGAAGAATGACAAGTGCTAGTAAATATAGAGGAAGTGCTGGAAAAACAGTAGTTTGCCATCATAAGATTGAATATTGTAGCAGGCAAGACTCATAAAATGATGCTAAATTTAGGGGAAAATGTTAATGCAGAACATATTTATATGGTCTTAAAGTTTCTTTATAGATTTGTATTAGTTGCAAGGAAAAATGTAGTAACTGCATAATGAAGTAATCGAAGAAATGCTTTGGATGATCAAAATTAATATCAAAGGGGGGAGGAGCCAAGATGGCGATCTGTAGCCAGCTTTCCACAGAGGTTCCCATCCAGAAGGAGAGTTAAAGGACAGAAATTCAGCAAGAAAGCTGATGGTTTGGGTCTGAGCCAAAAGGAAAGGTCAAAGAGCGCACATCAACCCTGCTGGGGCGACCTGAGACCCCGAGGACACAAACAAATAGGTACAGAGCACATCACCAAGCGGATGGGAGTCTCCTCCCCCATGAGAGAGGTTCGCAGTATACTCCATACCTCCATACAAACAAGCAAGCAGAGTTCGGATGCCCTCCCACTCTACTCCATGGGAGAGACTCTCTAAAAACCAGACCTCCTTCTCCTACTAGGGTGCCACGGTGCTCTCCAGTCAGGCATAAAACTGTGTATACTCTCTACCTGCAAGGTGGTGTTCCTGGTGTTTCCCTCCACTCTCACTCCGAGGTCTGGAGGCCTGTCCCCCACAGAGTCCAGATTCTTGGAGACTTTCTTGAGGGGTGTGGACAGGAGCAGATGGTTGTTGAACTGCGTTGGTTTTCCGGCTTGGGAGTGGGCCGAGAGACCTGGCTGGTGGGAAGGTCTCCTGAGGCACGAGGCGGTGGCCAACTCCGGCAACCAGCTCCAGGAACAGTAGCAGGAGAGCTGCACCCCTGGGGATGTTTTGAGGAGACACTCCCAGTCTTCTGGGTGGCCAGGGGAGGCAGGGAGCTTCTCTGGTGCTGGCAGAACGGACTGCAACCAAGGCAGCTGAAGGATTCGACTGAGACAGTACGGAGAGTACAGGGAGGGGCTGCTTTGCTTTGCTTAACCTGGCCCTCGGGATGAAAGCTGAGACAAAGGGCTGGAACTCACAGACTGAGTAAAACCCATTTGCAGCCCGGGTCTGATCAGGGAAAACAGACTTGACAGAAATAAATTCTGCAAACTTGTTCTGTTCCAGCAGCAACATCAATCAGGGACAGGGCTAGAACTGAGTGAATCCCCCCACCCCTGTTAAGTACTCAGGTTGTCAGGCCTCACCTACCCCTGCCAAACAGTAACAGGGAGTAATGGACTGTTTGTGGAGCCACAGACCTCACTGTGACCCAGGCAGGTGCAAACTTCTGGAGCATCTGCTCATTGGAGGAAACTGGATCACAACTGTTACCACCGACTGGGTGTGACAGAGGGGCAAGGTTGGGAAGGAGACATTAACCTTCCCAGACTAATTTACTTGCTGGGTGGTTGCCCTCCTGAGCTCACAAAGCATCGAAGTGAATTATACAAGAGCTTCCAGTGGATCGCTGCTATCTAGTTGCCAGACTTTGTTAACTCTTCCACACATTGAGGCAACAAATTGCAGCCCTCAAAGATCTGAGAAACAAAGTAGAATTCCTCGGCAACAGAATGGAGCAAGCAGAAGAAAGGATTTCTGACATGGAAGACAAAGCTATCGAA